>JACXSJ010003814.1:0-18973 GCA_014851325.1 Pentalonia nigronervosa | reverse complement strand
ATGTACCATTTACTAGAGAAGTAAGAAAACTTGTGTAAATAATTTGTTTTAATATAAAAATGATACTTAACCAATGTGTTTATTCTTTTATTTGAAATAATTATTTCAGATTTATGGTTTGAAATCTGAAAACTTGGTCAGAAAAAAAAATATTGTGTATACGGTAAATATTTTCGAGTAAGGGGGAAAACCATTTTCACGTGTCTAATTTCCCTGTAATTTTGGAATACGGTAATTTTTTTACGCAAGGGAGAAAATCGTGGACAAAGTTTTTGAAATCTCCCTGTAAAATGTAATACGGTAAATATTTTTGTGAGAGGGGGAAATGTGTGGACAACGACTGTGTAATCTCCCTGTGATGTGTAATACGGTAAAATCAGTGGTCTTCAAGGGGAACATTCCCCCTTGAGCTTCATGAAATTACCGCGTAAAAAAAACGAAATGACTGTGAACATACAAATTTATACTACTTATAAAAGTTTTTAATTGTACAATACAATATTATTAAAATAACTAATATTTTTTTCGGTGTATGTAGTCTCTGTGATCGGATCGGTATGTTGTAATGACCACACAGTGCACAATAATTGGGGTGCACCTTACAACTAACTTATACTAAGAATGACTGTTTTATGATGATTATACTGCTTAGCCAGTCCGGAGCACACTGTAACTGGACAATCTGAGCGTCCACTTACACAACGAATAATGGTTGCTGGCGGGCTTACGCTAGCAACGAATGGCACCGATCTCAATTTCACGCAGATGATATCACAGTGATTGTCGTGAGCGTAATCCTCATAAAAGTCGAAAGTCGCAGAATGAGTAATCAAAGCTGTGCTAAGTAACGGAGAGAAGAATTAGAAAGGAACCAAGTAAATAAGTACTCACTGAATTGTAAATAATAAAAGATTTATTGATCACCGTAACACAATGGATCTGCATATGCAATTACGAAAAAAACATTAGTAGAATGATTATTGTGTCATTTTACTGATGATGATAATATTTGGTTATGATTAATGCATAGAGAAAAATAAAGTACAAACTAGATGCACTTTCTGACCAAAAAAAAAATGCTGAAGTATAAAATTGATATATTTTTAAAGCCTTAAAATGTAATGAAATACACAAAAAACACACATTATTGTAAAATTAATACATTTATCTCTCCACTCAGAATCTAAAATAAGAATCCTTAAGAATTAGTATATGGTTTAAAACTATTGTCATATTAACTAAATTTTAATGTTAAATATCATAACGTGGCAAAAATAAAATACATATGATTTTATGGTTTTAATAAATACTAATCCATTGTAGAAACTGCAAGATTAAACATTATATTTGTTACCTACATAATAATATATATATTTTAAAATTGCATTATTATTTGTTAAATTTTATTAAAAATATTTTGTATAGTGCATTAATGCCTAGTTATATCTACTGTTGTTCCACTAGCTTTAAAAATGTAGCACTCATTTACGTGCATCGCGTTTATCAATAATTTATTTAATTATAACAGCGTTGCTACACTTGGTTTTGAAGCTACCAAATAAAGTTTAGATGCTGGATTAATTCTCAATTCAAGTCGTAATAAGCTACTGTTTTTCTTCTTTTGGTTCTGAAATTGACGCACTATATTCCTGTAGCCTTGCACTCGGTTCTGTCAATATTACATTATCATTTGAAGCTTTCTCGTTAAGTTTAAATACTGGTCTAGACTCAATCCCCGCAATAGAATTCTGTGTTTCTACAAAATAGTCTAACGCTGCTGAATTTGGTTCCTGCATAGTTGTAATTGGATCTGTTAATGCGTTACTAAGTTCTGTCATATTTGTATTAGATTCAGTCGTTTCAATAGGTTGCAGTATTTCTACAATAGAGTTTGGCGGTCTTACACTGGTTTCCGTTGATGATAATATGGGTTTCAATACTGCTTCACTCAGTTCGGTTGCTGTACTATGATCTGACACTGAATCTGGTTCCGGTATTGTTACATTATGTCCCATTAATAATTTGTTAGATTCAGTCACTTTGATATGTTCTGGTGATTCTAAAATAGAGTTTTGTACAACTTCATTTGGTTCCTGTGTAATAGGGGACACAGCCGTATCTGGTCCTGTCGCTTGAATAGGTTGCGACATTGCAACACTAGGATTTTGTGTTGCTACATTGAACTGTCTTAGTTTAATGGGTAATATCGTTTGGTTTTTTAGCAACAATGTTTGTGGTTGATTTTTAGTCGCTTCGATATACTGCCAGTAGCAATGCAACATCGTCATGTACATCAACTCATACACGATAGCTATAAAACTCACGATTTAGTCGTTAACAAAAATTAATAAACTAGTAATATGAAACACTCGTACGTTATGCCAGGTCCACAGAGAGATGACTCAGAAACAAAACAAAAACAGAACACAAACTCAATTGTTATTAGTTTAAAAAAAATAAAAGTTTATTTCGAAATTGTAAAACTCATATCATTCAAACAGAACAGATATCCATTCAGTCATATAAATTCAAGCGATTCGAACGTTTAGTATTCGGTATTTTAGTTGTTTATTTCTAAATAATAGTAAAATTTTTATTGTATTAAATAAACACAAATTAAAATGTGGAAAATGAGAAAAAATATTGAAGACAATGATAAAGATTTATTAATGCTAGGTGCTGGATATATTAATTTACAACAAAAAAAAATAATAATAATTAAAGATGTTTTTGGGTAAGACCAACTTTACAAAAAAATAATGCATAAAGAGTAAATAAACTCTTAGTGAAACTACAAGATGACGATGTTGGTTTAAACAGAGAACTACGATCTAGTTTTAAAAATTGTCTAAGGATGTCATCTGAAGATTTTAAAAACTTAATACGTCTTTTTGATTCAGCAATTAAAAAAAAAAAAAACACGATCATTGACTGCGATTTTTGGCAACATGAGACTTACCATAGCTTGATACACCAGTTTAAAGTTTATAATCAGTCAAAATCCCTAATATTACCAGAAGTATATGAAGCAATAATAAGCGCTCTATCAGAATATATTTTAGATTTTGAACAGAGGGAGGAATTTATTGATTTTACAATATTGTGTTTTTTTTGTCTGTCATCATGTTTTAGGGCAGTAAAAGTGCTCCAATTTTCTTTATTAGTATCTTTTCTGATAAGAAAGTGGATCTAGTTGATACTTTGAGGGAGTCAATAGTAAAAAATTCTCTAAAAGTTTTTAAATGCGTTGGAAAAAACAAAAAAAAGTTAAGGAAAAACGGGAATTTTTTATTATTATTTATTTTTCGTGTAACAAAATAAATAATGAGTGTAGATACATGAAAATTTCACTGATTGTTTATATAATCATTTTATATAAACTATAAATGTTTCAATATATTTTGGCATTTTTTTAAACTATTTATAGGCATAATTAATTTTTTTTATTATTGTTAAAAATATTTTTTTTTGTCGTTCAGAAACCTTGAAAATGTAATACAATATTCTTCATAATTTTTTGTAAGTGAAAATTAAAAAAAAAGTTGAGTATAAGACTTATATTAAATAATAATTTAATAATAATTTTTTATAAACGTCTAAAATAGAAATTTCAAAAAAATACGTAAAAATTAATAAATTTTGCAGTTTTTTTATTAGGAAATTCATAAAAATTTTCTATTCAAATTTAAGAAAGATTTGAAAATTCCACACAAGTATCTCTGTAAGTTGTTCTACCATCCTAAAATAGAAAAATTTACCAGAAAATCAAACTAATTTTTTATAAGCGTTTGAAATTAGACATTGGATATTTGTACCAGTTTTCTCCGGGAACGATTTTCTTATTTTGATGTAATTCAAAATGGAATAGCATTAGACGTTTGAAATTTTCACAGTATGTTTAGATTATAATTATTTATATAAAACATTTTAAAATTTTTTTTATCAATTTCTGAGCTAATTGTAGGCATAAGAAATTTTTAATTTTTTCAATTTTTTTTCTTTAAATATCAATAAAAAGAATTTCATTAGGTTAAATTTCTTGAAAATATAATTCAAGATTCTTTAAAAGTTGTTTAAATAGCAGATCAAAAATAATAAAAATACATAGTCACAATATTTTTATAAGCATTTAACTTCAAATTTTGACCGAAATTCATCATCGAACATTTGCAAATTGTTTTATAGTTAAAAATGTATAAAATGTTCATTTTTTATAGCTAAGGATTGAAAATTTAAAACAAGGTAAAATAAGTAGTTTATAGTTTAACCAAAAAATTAAAGAAATAATTTTTTATAGACATTTCAAGTTCAAATTTGGACGAAATTAGATATTTAAATGAAAAATAACGATGCTTATTATTTCATTGTAATTTAAAAATATTTTTTTTGAAGAGACTTGAAACATTTATAGTATATTATTATATTTTATACACTCAATTAAATTTCCAAATGTAATATTTTTTGGAAAAATTAATTCAACCTACTGTATCATTAATAGAAAAATTAATTATTTTAATATCAATAATATCATAAAAATATAAAATATATTTAGTTATGTAGGCTGACCGACCGTCTTTGTTCAAGAATGGTTTTTCGTATACAATGATTTATATCATCGAATTCAAATTTAACACATCCATGAAAGTGACCCACTCGACATCTTTGTACAGCAGAACAGTACTCACTTGCTGATATTTTTATATCTTATCTTTTATAGGATTATCACATTATTCATGAAATCCTAAAATATTATTAACTGTTTATTTTGAAAACATTGTCCATACACACTCGGAAATGTTCACAAAAACAACAATAAAAAACCTTTTGATTTTTACCGACACCGCTCGGTATTTTATTTTTAAAAACACAAACAATTTGTTGGAAAAAATAAAATTGTTTTAAAATTTTTTTTGATTTTGTTAAAAAACAGAGAGTTTCTGTTTTGTTTTAATTTTATCGTCTCTGTATGGACCCGGTATTAAGTTAGCACAAAATAAATTATTAGAACTTTATTTGAGCTGTTTATTATTTTTTTTATTATTTAGGTACATGTATCTTACTTACCAAGAAAGTGTATTATAAATTGAAAATATCTGACTGAAGCCGAATTCGAACTAACACAAGGTATAAAATGTATAAAAGCATAGAAGGCTATGAATTATGTAAGTATAATTTTAAAATACTAATAAACCAATAATATATTAATACAAAACTTTTGCTATACACTTACTTAGAGCTACGAAAAAAAAGATAAATAATGTCCAAAACGCATCCGATTCCTGTTATGCTTAATGAGTTATGAATATGATTGGTTATTCCCTAAGTAAAATTATAAAATATGTAATGATTTGTTAAAAAAATGTTATATATAATTTCCTATTACATATACAACTCCTATTTCATATATAATAATTAACTATAATATCATAGCATTACCATTATTTAAGGATTATTTTTCTGCATATTATAAAAGTGGACTTAGATACAAATATCGCTAAAAAATATGTTGGATAGAATTTTAGCTTTTTTTTAGATCACTCTATTCTTACTTATATTCAATTATTTACATGTTTTTCACATAAAAGTAAAAGACGATAAATTACCAATAATATTGCCCCAATGGCGTAACTGGCTCCAATGTAATGAATTCGATTCATCATGTTCATTAAAATCATCACCTAGTGTAACGTTATAAAAAAAACGTGCGAGTATGAAATTCAACGACGGTATAGGGGACAACTTGAACATATGTTATACAGACAGAAACATATATATATATATTATGGTGCTAGTTATTTATATAAAGAGAAAATGTTTTGCTAAATTTTTAAGAGTGCGAACTTGAATTTTGTTACAATACATCTAAAAGCAATGTCTGTAAAATTTGAGCTCAATCAAACTTAATTAACAGATGGCGACCTAAGTTCAAATTTTTATGGAAAAGAGTAAAATATTAGTTTTTGGTGTATAATGTGCTTTAATTTCGAGAAAAATTTATATTTTTATTGTATTATTTATTTATGTTGTTTATTCGAGAACTATAATTAAAAGTTACATATCTTAAATAACACAAATAATACATAAAATATCATTTTTATTTAATCATATCATCTTTATTATCGTCTTCGTCAGTAGAACTGTCGTCGGGATTAATTGTGATTAAAATAGGCTCCAAAATTTCGTCTCTTAAACCTTCTTTCACCAAATCCTCTTCTTGAATTTTATTGCAGTGTTCGTCACATTTTTGCCCAAATTAATTCGATTGAGTTATTATTGGCAGTGGTAAGGAGGAAGTCTTACCACTTTATGGTCCATTTGAAGTGCAATTTTGTCCAATTTATATTTTTTTTTCTTTTGGCATCGTCAATTTCTTTTCTTCGTAATTCGCTTAATGTCTCTAGTGGAAAAAAGTCTACAGACTTGTCTTGTAACCATTTTTGTACATCTGCCTTTCGAGTATTTGCCTTAAGATATTCTTCTGTTAATGTAGAATGGTATGTGGCATTGTCCATCACAATTATACAAGGTTCTTCTAAATTGCCAACATATCTATAAAACATTTATGATAAATGATAGCCTTCATTTGAGAATGATAGTCTGCCTGCGATCTCGACTTACAACAAAAAAACCAGTTTTAAATTTTTGACGAAACCAAATAAAGGTGACCCAGCATGACACACAATAAGCCGACCACCTTTCCAATAGGTACTTTTAATCCTTCGATGTTGTCGGAGTTTTGCCATATGTCTTCGCGTATGATTTAGGTTTACCATGTTTCGTCTAAGTAAACTATTGGCCTTGTGTCGTTATTACGCCTGAACTCGTTCATTTTTCTCAAATATTTAAGCCAAGAACAAACAATAACATTTCTTTCCATTAAAAATGTACGCCCATCATTACATTTTTTGTATTTGAAATTTAAACTACGCAAAATATGTCGCACGGACCATTGTAAACCCGAATAATTAATTTTTTCATGCAACGCAACTAATATTTTTGCACTAGTTGAATACTGACCATTATTATAAAAACTATAAACTGTTCTTCTGGCAATTTCATTATCAAAATCGTCCAAGTTGGTCATAGGTTTGACACGTTTATAAGTTTTCCTTGGATACTTAAATAAAGAAGGTTCGGCAGCTAGTTGATTTTCGCCCATAGATAATTTTTTCCCTTCAGCGCAAACTCATTTAAAACAAATAAGACTTACGCCACACACTTCAGCAATCATTTCACAAGTTTGACGAAAAAAATTGCTAATTTCTGGCTTACCTTTGTCCTCCCCAGCCAATGCATTAAAATAATTATAAACATGAAAAATAACTTTCTTCGTTTGAGAATGTGTGTCTTGATATGTCATTTTAAAAATATTTTTATATACTAGTACTTATTAAAGAAATAATTAAAATACCATAAACATTCAAACTGTAAAAGCGCGCACTTTAAAAACCAACCATGTAAGAACGCGGGAAATATGATTACAAACGTAGATAATAAGTGATTAAAAACACATTTAAACTCGTATCACGAATATCGAATGACTAACCAAACGTTAACAAAATATCGTGGTATGTAACAGCAGCTACAGCTAAATGAAAATAAATTAGTCTCCAAAATACAATGAATAACACAATAAATTACCACCTGCTGTTTTTAAAATGCGTGCCAGCTGTTTCCATTGCACTCAAACGTAGAACCCCCGAAACCAGGAAAAATGACCGCTTGGCGCGTGACGAAAAATATAAGAAAAATATAAGATGCTTTAACTAATGAGTAATCTACCTTAGAAGCGTTACTTATGAACTTTTTTTGGGCAGTCAATTCTTTGCTTTTTCTAATAAAAAAATTTTTAGACCTTTTAATAAATTCCTTATGCTTTGTTTCTAAGTGACGAATAAGCTTAGCAAGTTTCATTGCTTCATTTGATAAAATCACAGAATGAGTTGTGGTTTCGGAATGTCGTTAGAGCTAGAAGAACAATATAATATAAATCCATACTTAATATAATTGTCATTATAATTATGAATAAATGTATCTTTTTTTTCTTAAGTGGTGATTATATGTTATCATCATTGTCTTCCGATACCGATACTAAATTAAAGTTTGTAACAGTTTGCTGATTTTTACTTACAGAAATGTCATTATTATTTGTATTGTAAAAATGTAGTAAATTAGAATTCATTTTAAAATAAAAATAGAAAATCAACTACAACAACGCACGCAACATCACAATCGTAATTGAAAACCGATATTGTTATTTTGTAATTCGTACTAGGTACTAGTTTGTAATCAATGATGTCAGAATCTAATAATAGATACTTACTGATAAATATTTCCCACTGAACTCTATACAGTATATTATACAATATGGAGTTCAGTGATATTTCTAAATGTGAAATTTCCTAATCTATAATTAATCGTTCCAATATAACAGCCATAACGGTTCCTTTTTTATTGCGGACCGGTGGTTGAGAACCACTGGTCTAGGGTACCTTGTTATTTGGGCGTCTTTGCCCCGCTGTTACTGAGCGATGGCTTTTAAGTATGCCGTAATATCATCCGGTGCCACGATATGTAGTTGTTTTAAATGTTCTCGTCTGAGAGGTAACTGGATTGTTGGTACTACGAACAATTCGCTTCCTCCAGGTACGTTTCTCCAAATAGCTTTTCCCATCTGGTACAAATCCGAGTCTTTAATTCTGGTTCGATGTTCATTATACAAGAATAGGAAATAAATAAATTTTCATAATCGAAATATATTTATTACCACCCTCCCCACAACATGAACAAATTAGTTATTATAGTAATAGTCGAGAGTCCTCCTTGTCTCGATCTGGAGGATGATAGAGTTTGATATTTTTGAAATTGCTTTTCATAATTTCTCCTTGGTAGTCAACTGTTGTTACTGTATTATTTCCTCCGACTGTTCTTATTGTGTATGGTCCTTTATACAATAGGAAAAATTTATGGATTTCTCTATTTCCGGATGAGAATAGGTTTTTCTATTCACCTAGAGTTCATCTATCTAATCAGTTTTCTAAAAGTAAAAAACTTACACTAACTGAAATTAAACGCACCAACATGACTACACCGAATAATAAAAATTTTGACGATGAAGCGATCAAAGCTCAAGTCATTAAGACAAGAGATTTAGACTCCGAGTCATCAAAACCCAAGCTGACCGACGAGGGCCTTAAACCTCGTACTTCAAAACCTGTTAAACCAAATTCATCCCCAAGAGATGAAGCTAACACAGCAAAAGGAAAAGTCAAGCCACCAAACACGAATCTATCTGAGCAATAGGTTGTACTTACACCTTTCTTTAGTACTGAAAATAAATTAATTGACTTTTACGAAAATCCACATGAAACAGCAGATGAAATGTGTTCATACATAAAAAAATCTTTTGAAAACCTTAAATTATCTTTACAAAAAATCTCCGCATTAAGTGCAGATAATACTAATTGAAATGTTGGAAAAATCATTCATTATATACTTAAAAAAAGACATTCCTAATTTAATAAAAGCAAATTGACATGCACATATTATTCATAATGCTGTAAGGTATGCAATGAACTATATATCTTTTGATATAGAAAATGTAATTTTAAAAATATATACTCATTTTTCATAATCTTCTGTAAGTCGTGAAACATTAAAAGATTTTTTTAAATTTTTGAACTGTTGATGGTTTGAATTAAAGAAACATGTTGTGACTGGATGGTTATCTTTACTTCCTACCATAGAAAATATTTTAAAAAATTGGAAACCAATAAAATCTTATTTCTCATCTTTGGAAAAATGCCCTCCTTTAATATTAAAAATACTATTTAGTGATAATCAAGTAACAATCAATACTAACCCAGATATATACTTCTTCTTTTTAAGTCATATTTTACCTTTATTCAATGAATGCATTAATAAATTACAAGGGAATAGCATATCAGTCATGGTAATTTATGATGTGATGAAGTCACTAAAAAAATCTTTAGAAATACGAATCAAAAATAAATTTTTTGGCTTCCAAATAAATCAACTTTGAAACGTCCATAAACAAAAAACTACTGACTAATGATTTTTGAATTTTTTTTTTTTTGAACTTTTTGAACAATGCCGTTAATTACTTGAATAAATGGTTTGATTTTTCAGACTTAAATTGGTTAAAACAAGTAAATGTTTTATTTTTTCAAATGAACTTGTATATTCTGAATTGTTATATTTGATAAGTGAGCTTAACTTAGAAAATAAACTTTCTTTAAATATGAATGAGCTATTTGATGAATGCAATACAATAAATGAAATTTATTGTATTGCATTCAACCGTTATTAAAAGAACCTAATTCAAATTCATGTAGTAAATGGCAAAGTTTATTTAAAATTTCAAAACTTGAAAATCAAAAATTTGCACTCATTAATATTTACGAAGTAGTTAGTTTTATATATAGTATTCCTGCAACATCAAGTTACTGTGAGAGAGTATTTTCTATGATGAAATTAAAATATAGAGATGAAAGAAATAAGTGTAGGCTTGAATTTACTAAATATGAATTAATTAAATCTTAATGCTAATGAAACATATACTGAAATATATGATATTTTTGTTAAGGATGAACACTTACTAAAAGTTACTAAGAGCTATAAAAAGTATACATTTAAAAATAACATGTAATATGTTTATAAAACAAATATTTTCCCTAATACATTTTATAATTTTGTTAAAAAGTTCAGTTCTTTAAAAGAAAGATATTTTTTAGTTAAAAAAATGTTTTTTTTTTTGTGTTTTTTACTTTACTGGTTTTGGTAACGTAACCTAACGAGTGGTATCGCACCGTATATTCACAATTTGTTTTGTGAGCCAAAAAATATCCTCAAGTCATGATGTACTTTATTTTGAAAACAAAAAGATGGCAACTCTACTCTGCGTATCCGTTGGCGTGGTGATGGACGGGTTTCAAGTTCAGCTGGTTGGCGGCTCCGCGGATTCGGTGGTACGGTGGCTCGACGGCGCGGTGACTTGGCGGATCAAGGGCGTATTCGCGTCTTGCGGCAGGTTCGGCTAGTTGGTGGAATCGGTGAATACGGCAGTGAGGAATTACTTATACTTTAGATAGTTTGGGTGCGGTATAATACGGATATCCGTATTCTAACACTGATGAACCTGGAGTATAATTGATAATTTACTGACTTTACTTGAGGAGGTGAATATAGGTAAGGTACGATACGAAAATATTTATCCCGTATCGAAAACGCCTTTGTCTTCGCCGTGTCGCCAGTCAATATTGGGAAGGCTGTAGGTACAGTGGCGGCGCCAGGAATTTTATCTTGGGGGGCCCATTGATGGCCTTTGAAAATTTGGTAGGTCCAGAAAAGTCCCAATCCGTGGTCTTTTTCCCATTCATAGGCTCAGTATAGGGTAGGGGCTTACACACTATTGTAAAGACTGTGTTGCATATACTAAGTTTTCACATAATTATTGGTTTACATTTTAATTGATAATAAATATCATATAGATATAGGTATATTATTTAATATTTACACACTTAAACATTAGATATCATTTTCAACAAACATACACAAACAATGATTACTTTATTATAATATAGGTAATACACAAATTACATTTGTTTTTGAGTTAAAATATTTATATTTAAATAAAAAAAATACACAATTTTTATTTGCTTTAGCAACTTATTAAATATTACAAAATCTAGTTACAACGTTACAAGCAAACATGGTAAATAGTCAAAAACATAATTATATTAAATGGTATGCATATAATTGATACGTACTAATTGTTAGAAATGATGAATATAAAATGAATTCACACATTTAAACACTATATAATAATTATAATTTTGATTAAACAGAAATATAAATAAATTATTATAAATTAAAAACTATAAAATTAACTTTTATGTGCCTATACTTTAATTTAGCTGCTAATTAAATAACACAATTAGGTACCTATATATAATCATAAACATATGATAGATACTTTTTTAGTTCATTATACACTCTTGTCACTGGTTTTTTCATTTTATATAATTTTATTATTTGTATTTATTATGATTTATACTTTATAGTATTACTATAAATTATGTTAAATTAAAATAATTCAACGGTTTTGATGCAATGATGCAAATTCATTAATAATGTCATCAATGTTTAGACTTTTGGCTTCTAATTTTTTAATGGCTATCACACTCAAATTAGACATATGAGAATCCATTAATTTATTTCTGAGATAGTTTGTTACCCGTTCCAGACAAGAAAATGTTCTTTCACATCCTGCTGAGGAAACAGGAATTGTAATAGATATCAAACAAAGTTTATGCAGTTCTGAAAACGTAATTTGATACTCATTTAGAAAATCGTATAAATGAAAAATATCATTTATTTTAGTTGTAAATTTATTTTCATAGTTTTTTAATGATTTAGGCAAAATTTGTAACTCTGTTTTTAAAGTCTCTATTTCACAATTATAGGACTGTGCTAAAAGCAATAATAATGAAACATTTAAAAATAATTTAGAATTAAGGTCTAATGAACTTATACCATTCAAAATATCTGAATTGTTATCAAATATTTTTTCTAGCTCATTTATTACTTGATCTAAAATGCAATAATATATTTTAGAACGAAATTTGTTTTCAGTTAAGTTTTGTTTTTTTTTCTATATTACTTGTCTCGCATTCATATTTTACCAAATAAGTAGGGATTTTTTTACTCTTTTTTTTTTGTTTTTTCTGAAGAAGGTAAATCAATATTAAGTTTTTTAGAAAGCGTTTCTGCTTCATTAAACAATCTTTTCTTAGAGAAATAATTATAGCTTCCAAATATTTCCTATTTTCAACAACTATTTGAGCATGATGATCACCGAATGAGATAATACTGATGTTTTGTTAGTTTTATTTTTTTTTATAATTAATCTAAGTAATAACATTTTGTTTATGGTCTTCAGAATTATCATGCCTGTATAATCCTTTATTATTTGATAGTGCATTTTTCCAATTTTTATACCCAGTGTTTTTAAAAATATTATCATAATCAGTTTTTAGTTTAAATGAAAAAATCTACACGGTAAACAATATACTGCATCTTCTAATTGTCTGTATTCCAACCATTTAAACTGGTCAAACCAACCTACTTGAAAACCTTTAACTCGGCTAGAACGTCCAGTTCCATAAATGGTCTTTGGATAACATTTTAATTTTGGCTGGGTTGGTCCTTCATCTATAATCTGTGAAATATCTTTGGAACCAGAAGCTGTACAAACATTGAGTGGTGTAACTACATGTGCAGGAGTTATTATTGAATTTGCCTCAAACACATTTTGATCGTCTGTAGATTCATCATTGGAACTGTTACTAAAATGAAAATGGAATATTTATGATTAGGTTGGTGAATGAAAAATATACACATATTTTTTTTTTAAATAGATATTAAATTTAATTATATAAGTACCTATTTAAACTATCACAATTTTCTTCTTCACAATCTTCACTAATGAGTTAATCAAAGTCATTAAATTAAAAAAAATAATATAAAACAAATAAATTATACACTAATTATTCTAAAATAGTATTGAAATTAAAATCTCTTACTTGCTTTTTTGTGACAGAATCATTAGCTTGTTTTTTATTTATTACTAATGCAAAAAAGTCATTTATTTTTCGTTTGGACATTATTAAAATAAAAATTATAAAACGTTTAAGATGATATCCTTTAAGAGTACGTAAGTATAATGATGATCTTCGTTGTTTAACTACGCGTCTTATAAATTGTATTATTAATGGGTTTTTCATATTCGACATGATATAGATAACATTAAACCGATTAAACCATATTATGCACTGTAAAATATAAACATAAAACGCAGATAAAAATAATAATACTCATTGTCAATAAAATATTCAATCGTTGACATTATGTCACAGATAAACACGGCTTGCGGATATATATAGTCGTGCAGACGGGCATCGTACGGTCTTATAATAATAATAATTTATAACCACAATTATTTGATATTTCAATTTAATAACATAATTTTGTGAATTGTGAGGATTATAATCATAATTATTCATAATTCAAAAAATTATTCATATTTTATTCGGTCAAAAAAAAAAAATGTTGCCATATAGTCTTAGGACTTGAAGAAGTATAGAATTTCAATTTTATAATCTGTTCTTTTAAAGAATTTTTATTTTCTTGTGGTTAGGCGGTCAAGGGAGGCCAAGGGGTGGCTAAGACAAATTTAGAAGGGGCCGCGGCCCGCCCAGCCACCCCCCCCTGGCGTCATCACTGTGTAGGTGCTTACGGCTGGCTGTTAGCCGTATATATCAGTACTTCGGCGGTTGATCCGGTTTAGTAGAACCTCGTTTACCCTCATACAGTTTTGTATGGTATTTGGTGGTTATCTTGATCTCTTTAACACATTACTCTTCTGGTACCAGTTGGTACTTGGGTACTAGAGACTATGTACCATTTGATGTGACTTTACATTATATTGTTGGGTGAAATGATAGTGGCACCTCGCGCTGGTAATTGTTAGTTAGGGTGGATCGAAAAAATGAATCTTAAATATAAACTTTCTAATAGTTGGGGAAATATATGTTTTGGTCCCTATATGCTATATAAAAATTTTAATATGGCTAGAATAAGATAAATAAGTACTGCAAGACATTTTAAATATAGTACAATTATTTTGCTTGTTTTATTGGGTTATTTTATTAACGAGTTGTCCTATTTTATCGTATCTTAGCATAAGTTGAATAGACAAACTCGATTTTACATTTAGTATCTCTGTGTATTCATACGGAGTCGTGTAAAGTTTATTTTGTTTGAGTTTGTTCGTTAAATATTCGTTCAAAATGACTTGTGTTTTGATCATAAATAAATTAAAATGTATAATTTTTGGAAATGATAAAGAACTTGGTAACAATGTACTTCCAACTTTTGAAGATGTTATACAATATTATTTGTCTGTAAAACACATACTAAAATCCGAAATTACCTCTAATGAATCTAATGTAAATTCTATAGCAGAAATTGTAGCAGTTAATATAGAAAAAGTATGGCTAAAATCATCAATTCCAGTAGTATCTCATACACGTGTGTTGCCAATGATAAATATTGTAATATATTGAAGTCGGCAAAGAGTAGAATAAATAATGATACTTTTAAAAAAAAAATTAGAAAATTTCCAAAATGAAGCAAAAAAGGTCTTTTGATATTGCGGCATGTAAATGTGTTGAGATTAGTTTATGTAATTGTGAAAAATCTCGAAAAGTACCAATTATCGAGCAGGTATTTATTATAGATCAAAGAACAGCGAGAAAAATGGTTATGACTTCAATTGATATTTCAACTACTAAAAAGCTCAAAAAATAAATAAATAAATAAGAAAAGAAATCAACGCAAAACGAATTGAAAAAAAAGGCTGTCAGCAGTTGATAATATTAATTTCGATTCAAATGAAATCAGTACCGAAAATGATGATTTCGACGAAGATTTTAGAGCTGTTTTGAATACATTGTGACGTCATTTAGTATAAAAAACTCACAAATAAGGCCTACATTATCAGCTTTAGCAATGGCCTGGAATCGAACTGATATATCAGACAGACCTGCTGCTACTATTGCAAGTGCAATACTCTAGGATTGGGTGTTGGTATTATTTCGATTGATACTAAAAAAAATGTAATAGATAGAATGAAAGTTTGCAGAGAAAGGGAAAGAAAACATATAGATCTACAGAAAGTAAAAAATAAAAAATACTGGGACTGTATTTCGATGGGAGAAAAGATAAAACTATGGTAAACCATAAGGAAGAAACTAAATATTATAGGCAAATAATTACTGAAGAACATATATCACTTATTCAATAACCAGGATCTAAATAAATAGGTCACGCAACACCAACTAACGGATCTGCTTTACAAATTAAAAATAGTATTATTAATTTTTTTTGGAAACAAATAATATAGTTACTTCAGAAATTGTTGCGATTGGCTGTGATGGTACAGTTGTAAACACAGGGTTTAAAACAGGAGTTAAATGACAAATAGAAAAACATTTAAAAAAAACCACTCCAGTGGCTTATTTGTCAACTTCATGCAACGAACTTCCATTACGTCATTTGTTTCAACACCTAGACGGAAAAACATCTGGGCCCAATAGATTTTCCGGTTCATTGGGAAAACAGTTAGAAATATGTCACAAACTACCCGTTGTTGAATTTGTTCGTATTGAAAGTAACTTACCTTATTTAAAAAATGAAGTTGAATTAAGTACCGATTAAAAATATTTATATAAGATGTATCTAAGTATTTCTAATGGCAATTGTAGCATTGATATGTCCAGAAGGAATCCAGGGAAACAAGCACACTCTAGATGGCTTACCACTACTAATCGCATTTTATTTTTATATATTAGTATGCAATCTCCAACAGAAAATATAAAAATTTTAGTCGAGTTTATATTAAAAGTTTATGATCCAAGTGGTTCTATATAAAAATGAATCCTTCTTGTACATCTGGATCAAAACACCTTTGGAAAATAATACAATTTTCACGATATTTACCTGATAATTTAAATCAAATTATTGACCCTGTTAAATTAAATTAAATTAAACGAAATGCGTATTTTAGATCGATCGAAAATATACTTATATGTATGTTATTTGATGATAGCGAAGGTATTAGAAAAATGGCTGTAACAAAAATTATAGAATCGCGAAAAAATAATGAAGAAGGCACGATTTGTTATTTTCAAATTCCGCCATTAAATGCTAATGATTACTTCGAACTAATTAATTAGGAAAACAATCAAGTTACTGAGCCTCCAATTACGTCGAAAATTGATCAAGAAATATTGAAACAGGTAAAATAAAATGTTTTTTATTTATTTTCATTATATTAACTTTGTTTTTTGTAATAGATTATTGGAGGTCAAAATAGGGAGAACCATTTTGATATTTTTAATTTTCCTTGTCATACTCAAGCTGTCGAAAGAAGTGTGAAACTTATGACAGAAGCATCTGGGGCTGTATGTGGATAAACTAGAAGGGACAGGTTTATAAGATCAAGTATTGAATCTCGTAGAATTATGCCTAATTTCATTCAAAAAAAGTTTTTCGATTAAATTAAGTTCAGATAGAGATTTGTATACTTATTTTAAGTGTGATTATTATTGATTAAATAATGAAAATAGGTATGTCTAATGTGTATTCAACTCGTAAATATGAATTTATTACACTTTGATACAATTAAAACCAATGTTTTTTTAAATAAATTATAATATTTTTTTAATAATTTATTATAAGTCGCAATATGTTACAATTGATCGAATCATTTTCATTTTTTGTATACATTTATTTGAATATAAACCACAACTTTAAGTACTATTAAAATTTGCAAAAAAAATTTTTTTTTTTACATTCGATCCACCCTATTCTCTCCGTGAGTCATCTATAGTGCGGCCAACGAAAAGTAGGCTGTGATCGCCACGCACCTATCGGCGGTTTTTCATTAATTCAGTGGTTCTCCGTTTGGGAGTATTGACAGGCAATAGCTGCTGCAGTTGGTAGCGCGCGTATTTAATTAAAGATGAACATTGGTATAAAAAATAGCAGGGGTTCTTCGGGTGGTCTTTCATCGCATTCATGAAACGTGTTCACCTACATTTATAACCTATAATTTTGTGTGCTTGGAATAGTTGTAGACGTATTATCGTGGTGCGCTTTACATACTCTTTACTGTGTTCGTATGTCTTTGGTTTTATATAATTAGTGCGCGTTTTCAAAGTTTGAATTTTGTTAATACTA
The DNA here is from genome assembly GCA_014851325.1 of Pentalonia nigronervosa. NCBI lineage: Eukaryota > Metazoa > Arthropoda > Insecta > Hemiptera > Aphididae > Pentalonia > Pentalonia nigronervosa. The sequence goes on along the minus strand of JACXSJ010003814.1, from coordinate 1,150 downwards.
TTACAAGTTATAAAGTTTTAAAATAGTATTTTATCGTTTTTTGGCGTAGGGAAAGTGGCGCTCCCATCGCCCAGTGCACCCTGTGCATTGCAGCAGCCCTACCCTGACCTTCATTGGTTGGGGTAGTCTGGTCCTCCAGGTTGGGGGTTGAGTGTGGGGTTAACAACCCCACCTTTGTAAAAAATCGTATGTTATGATACCATTAAAAAATCAGCCTCGGACACAGAAAACTGGATATAAGCTAGGACACGGAAAACGGACTGTGGATTTAAAGATTGCGACGTGGAATATAACAAGACTTTTTCGTACTGGTTCTTGCCAGAATCTCGTAGATGTACTAGATACGTATGGAATAAAAATTGCAGCTCTACAGGAAATTCGAAGGACGGGTACAGGACAATTGAAAGTTGGGGAGTATATAATCTTCTTTTCGGGTTTGGAGAATAGACACTTTTTTGGAACTGGTTTTGCTATTCATAAATCTCTAGAACTATACGTTAGACAATTTAATCCAGTGTCGGAAAGGATTTCAGTTTTGAGAGTTGATACAATCCCAATGAACATGGTGCTAATATGCGTACATGCACCAATAACGACAAAGACGCCTTTTACGAAGATCTTGACAGAATATATGACAAAACACCAGGAAATGTAATTAAGATAATCTTAGGTGATCTGAATGCCATGTGTGGGAAAGAGAATCAATTTCAACCAACTATAGGAAAAGAAAGGTTGCACAACATAAGCAACGACAATGGTTTGAGGATCATATAATTTGCATCCTCAAAGAATTTGGTAATAAGTAGCACAACTTTCCCCCATAAAAAGATTCACAAGAGAACATGGAGATCGCCGGATGGAAAAACAATTAATCAAATAGACCATGTACTTATTCAGAGAAGGTTTCGGTCATGTATTGTGGATGTAAGAAGCTATAGAGGAGCAGATTGCGACCCAGACCACTTTTTGCTGATATCAAAATTTAAGATAAAATTACAAGGTCACAACAATGGAGGAAGAAAAAGGAACCAGTTTAGTGTAAATTTAGAAGCGTTAAAGAATATAGAGACTCAGAGTAACTATGCAATTAAAATCAGTAATCACTTTAGAAGCCTCCAAGTGCAAGATATCAATGCAGAATGGAACCAGG
>JACXSJ010003813.1:0-18968 GCA_014851325.1 Pentalonia nigronervosa | reverse complement strand
AAAAATAGAAATTAGATATTATTAATTTATACAGAGTGAACCCGGAAATCTGTCACCAAACATAACTTTTTGTATCAATATAACCACGTTAAATGGTTACCTTTATAAAATCCGGACATTTTTCAAATCCGGACGCCAATCCGGACAGGTGTTTGAAATCCGGACTGTCCGGACGAAATCCGGACGTATGGTAACCCTAGCTTTAGGTATTTATTAAACCCGTTCTCAGATCAAAAGGCGGACGATTAAATAACGCAGAAAATATACAGCGCGACAAAAAAATTCCGAAGTACTTCCGGACAATTCTCATTTCATAAAATTAATTTTTCATCACGAACACATATAGTTACTTTATACTGGTCCACAATCACTGTTGGCCCCAGTGCGAGAGAAATATTGGCCATTGGATGGGTGAAACACGGCACGAAAGACAATGCATAACTGCATCGCTTGTTTTCGCACTAAGCCATCGACGTATTAACCAATACTAGGAGATTTGCCCACTTCTCGAATAGAGACGGCAAGCCAAACGTTTCAAACGTGCGGGGTAGATTTCTTTGAATTAATATTAATAAAAAAAATAGTTGAAGACGAAATGCTCCAACATCTAAGTGCTGCGTATGCGTATTTGTCGGTTTTTTCTCAAAAGTCGTTCACATTGAATTGGTCGGTGACTTTACAACAAACTCTTTTTAGCAGCACTCCGACGATTCCGAGCCAGACGTGGTCTTGGCAACACTATATACTCGGATAACAGAACACATCCTGTCGGTGCAAATTGACAGCTAAAAGAGTTACGAGACTCATTCAAATCAGAAATAAATTAAGAAAAAGTATACCAAGGCACCACAGAACTAGGAGTAGAATGGAAATTCATTCCCCCTCGCTCACCACACTTCGGCGAGAGTAATGGGACGCGGTGGTAAAGTCGGTCATTGGCCAACTGCAAAAAACTTTGGAAATGCGTGCCTAACGTATGAAGAAATGAACACAATATTGGTTAGAGTGGAATCGTGTTTAAATTCGAGACCTACCGCGCCATTATCAACGGGCCCAGCTGATTTAAGTGCACTCACCCCAGGTGATTTTCTCATTGGAAGACCACTGACAAGTTTACCAGAGACCTAGAAAACATGTCTTCTAACCTAACCGTCTCCACCGTTGGCAGAGGACTACTCAATTGTTTCAACAAATATGGCAGCGTTGGAGCAAACAGTATCTTACGAGGCAGGCAAAAATTGGACAAATCCCGGGGATCAAAATTGGAAGTGGGTGCATTAGTTCTTCTCAAGGAAGATAATTTACCCCCCATTACGATGGCAACTAGGACGAATCACGGAGGTGTCAGGAGGAAAATATGGAGTCATTCGAGTAGTTTTAATTAAAGCAGATCGAGGAGTGTTCCAGCGAGAAACATACTGCCCATTACCCACATATGATTAAGAAAAAAAAATATTAGGACTATAATATTTTTATATCTATTGTTATCGTTATTATGTATTTCCAATTATTTATTATTACTAATAATATTAGCATTATTCAATTTATATACTTATTGTATTGATATGAATTTAATTTTATGTAGAGTGTAAAATGTCGGGCGGTATGCTCGGAACACTGATAAAGATAAGCACGATATCGGGAACAGCCGATGGTCGTTTGTCGTATATATTTATTTTATATGTGAAATTTAATATGCGTATGACCGCGACAAGCTACGGTTTAGATGAATTATTAAAGTTATACTCAAAAAAATAATATGTTTATTAATTATATACATACAGTGTTTGTTCTTTTGTAAAGCCTGACGGCTACAATTTTTAGTTAAAATTTTTAAAAATAAATGTAAAAAAAGTGAACAAAAATAGGCGTTGAACGTACGAAACCAAAATAATTATAACCTGATTTCCCGTTCGTCAATAAAAACGTATGGTATTTACACTAGGGAGTCATAATAAAAATATTTTTACCAGCCCAATGGTTTTAAATGCAATATGCCAATTGATTGCGTCCGAAATGTTTTAATGAAACCAAAATATGTTATTTATATACTCCACGTGGACGCTTCAAGTCAACCACTATGCAAGCCGTTTGTTTTCGATTGCAGTTATTTGTATATGTCGGCGGTACTTATATTTGAACGTTTCTAGGCGTGGCCCGTGAAGTTTTAACATAATGTGACTGGACGACAGATAAGTATAAAAGGCCTATACCAGTTTTTGTTGATAATATTGTTGTCGGGCATACTTGTTCAATATCCACATATACTATGTCCAGCGAGAGAACGCACCGATTCTGCGCATCCGCCAGCCATCGAAACTGATTCCTCTAGAGCATGGCGTGAGGATTCGCAGAAGAACCGATTTTCGTGGGTCCGCGGCATATTCTTTCGCTGAACGGAGTACATGGGGGGGGGGGGGGTATAGACGCACATTTGGTTTAAGAGTCACACATTAATAAATTGTGGGGGCATTTAAAATGTATTACTTAATCCACCGAATGCACTGTGTTCGTGGCGTTATATCGGATCAAACGCTTTTGCTTGTCATTGTAGACATCGTGCCATTATTATAATTGTCTTCGATTTACGAATAATGCAGTGGGGGTACCTAATAGTGTTGTTACTAATATCCGGATTTCAATACTATTCGGATATCCGAATCCAAATAATAAACGGATAAAATCCGAATTATCCGAATAATCCGGATATTTTAAACTTGTTGCTTAATTATAAAAACTTAAATATATGTTAAATATAATATTATTAACTACTACCAACTGCATCAACCGTCAACATATTTTTAAAACATTTCTTTATAATAATTAGATATGTAAAAATTTGAATTATTCGGATTATTCGGTTATTAAATTTTGGATTCGGATATCCGGATTTTTGACATCACTAGTACCTATATGGTTAATACGTATACGGTACATGGGCGTTCGAAAACGCTACACACCGCCCTATATTTCATTTTTGTTTGACAAAATCAATTTTAATTAATATTCGAGAAGAATTAATAAATGTTTAACCTTAAACAATACATTTAAATACTACACAATTCATAGTATTCTACAAGTGGTCCCACGTCGGTGCCGACGATGGTTCACTATACGTATATAATTGTGGCGTGCAATAATAACGAGATTATACATAAAGACGGCCTCGCGCAAGACAAACTATTACTTAGCACATTATTTATACGGAAGATTAAAGATTTACTTGTCTGTGCCGCAAAGCGTTTTAATTTTTTCGATATCAATACTCGACGGTTTTTACTTTTTAATAAGCAGTTGAAAAAACCGAACAAAAAAAAAATCGGGAAAGGCGGGCGCACCGTTCTTACAGTTGCAGGTGTCGAGTGTGTCACTGTAAATTGTAATGGGTGTGTTAAATTTGAATTCAACGATAAATCATTGCGTTTGAGAAACCGTACCGAGCACAGACGGTTTGTCAGCCTATATCGAGTATACTTCATGATATGTTTTTTTTTTTTTGATGTAGCTACGAAAATAATTAAATTTACTATTTATTGATATTATTACGCGTCAGCTAGGCTGATTTATTTTTTGGCCAAAACATTGTATTTACTACATTATAAACATTTTGATTATTATACCGCCATTCATACTATTTTACCCAATGTTTATTAATTATATCATATATTATGTTATTAATTTTTCATAGGTTCATGGCACAATACGTATAAATATGGGCACCTATATCTAATAACTACAAATTGATCATCTAAATGTTTTGAAAATGTCATTGGGCATAGTAACATTTATAATTTAAGTAAAAGCATTAAGTCCCCACAATTTTTGAATTGCAAGAAAACGACTTACACGTTATTCTTCGATTAAACGTGTATAGTTTTATCTAAATTTTGACTTCAATAATAATGTCCACAAAGAAAAATGACCAATATATATATATATATATTTTAATTTTAGTTTATCGGGTGGCGCCATAGGCGTGCGCAGAGTTTCAGGCCAGGTGCTGCAAACATTGATTCAAGCCCATTATTTTTTCTTAACGGCCCACGAATAATTTTTTCTATCTTCCGTATTATTATAAATATGTACAATAAAATAACCCTTCAAGTTAATTACCTATTTTGATTCGGTGGTTTAGAGACCAATATTCAACTAGAAATACATAATATTATAATCTTTATAATATGGCATTATTTTATAAATCTTTAATGAACGTCAATAAGATACCGTGATAAATAGATTGGCCTTTAAACACAGAATATAGATTACAAATTATTGGGAATTGAACACACTTTTTGTGTACCTATCTAAATAATTTTATATCGAACATTATACGACGGCCGCCCAGCTTGGGCCCATTCGACCCTTTAAAATCTGTCAGAGACGTTCAGCGGCAGCCAAGAGCACACCCTGCTGCGAATGCGCTTGCCCAACGCCCATACATGTAAATTCTTCGCTGTGTAAAAATTTTGGTCATAAACTGTACAGATTGTAAATAATAATTTGTTTTTTTTTTTACATAATTTCGGTTTCGGTACGAATTACCAGGGGGGGCTATGATGAACCCATTGGCGAAAATCGCGTGGCTGCTAGTCCCCTTCCGAAATAGACCGTCTTTTAGTCGTGTGAGGGATCGAAGTCGTCCGCTCGCATTGATATTAAAAATGTTAGATAAAGTGGATATCCGCCTCCTGTGGACGAACCTTGTATTATATTTTCAGTTTTCAGCTGTAAAAATAGAACATGTTACCTATAAGTTTTTATTTATAAAACAATTTGCAAATCATCGCAATTTTGCTTCAGACGCTAATTAAAAATTATCGTGGATGCAGCCATGTAGGCGAGCTCAACTTTTATATGAATTACTCTTGTAACCACTTTTGAGGGACATTGTCACGAACACACATTATCGTCAAATCAATAAATAAAGAAAAATCACACTAAATCAACTAAAATAAATAATTTCGAATGTCTTCAAGTCATCAACAGAACATAAACGCAACGACAATACGACATGCATTGATGTCTTCTATGCGATGTGTGGCAAAATTTGGGTAAGGCTGCTGTGATGTGTGAACATTGTCTCGGTAAGTTTTTCCCGCTCGTCGCACAAAACCATTTTCAAGGATAGATTATGATGTGGCGCGTCCTCCTAAAGTAACACGTTGATAAAAAAAAAAATTATTATTTGAATATTTTTTTGTGGCGGTCCATTAGAGGCAGTGATGGGTTCCTACTAATCAGCAATCACTATTATAGGCACGTCTGATTTATCGGCGAACGAAGATCAGGGGTCCCACGATGGTCGAGTTGATCATAATATTTTTCTCTCGTTGTACCCATCCACAGTACACAACGTGCTTTATGTACACGTGTAGTTACATAGAAACTCATCGTACACACTGTTATTTTTATACAATTAAAATAATAGATTTAACTCGCCTAACCTACCTACGTCGAAACGCCTTGGCGCTGACAGAGAACTGCACGCAGCATATAGAAATTAAAGAAAGGAAAAGTGTGGGAAGATTTCTAAAATAAGATGACTAATATTGAATGGCATTATTCCAATATTTTGGTGTTAAAAATGAACTGCTACGATTTATGCAATGCAATAAAAATTTCACTTAACTAACGAGAGTATAAATATTTGTTTTTTGTAGTTATTTTATTGTAAATTAAAATAGAATTTCAAATTTTATCAACCTCAATAATATATTGCACATAGAGTGGTAATGATACTTCATGTAGGTATAGGCATTATAAATTATAATTATTACAGAAAACACAAATTTTAAAACTGTAATAAAAGAAATCTAAAAAAAATATCTAAATATAATTGTATCATGTTACAAAATTAAATGGTATGTTGTACCTATCAACTAACATATTAAAATATTGATGCATAATATGGTTATTAAAATTTTCAAAAAAATTAAAATAACATTGCTCGTTCAAATTTTTGGGATACTTTGGATTGTGTTTCATACATTTTATAATTGGAAAGTGTGTTTGGAACAATTATCGTAGTGAATACATTTTAAACTAAGTACTATAGAATGCAGTCAATTATTAAGCTTATTGGTAATTAACATCAATTTAGAACTGTTGAATGCTGTTATAGGGTAGCCTAAGTAGCCAGGTAGGTATGCAACTATTTTAAAAACCATAATATAATATTATATAAGCAATTAACAAAACATTTAATTGTTTTACTTCCAGTCTAATTTTTAATTTAATAAAATAAAAAATAATTACAATTTAATATTAATACCAAAAGTCTGACATTTTTGTAAGTTATTTCATAACTAAAATAAACAGTAAAACATTTTTTGATTCTATATGTTTATTCAGGAAAAATTGATTTCAGATTCAGCTTTTACTTTGAAATTTAGCTAATATAAATATCAGTATGTATCACAATATATGTTCAATTTAATTGATTGACTATAATCATATTAGGTATATTACTCATATTATTATTATCAACATAATAATTATGTTTTTTAAGTTTCTTACTTGTAAATTAGAAAACCTTTTTAACAATTATTGTCATAAGTCTCACTAATATCATACTCATAATATCCACTATAAAGAATTTAATCTTTACAAATTTCTACCGCATAGTATTTTTTTTCTTTGATTAAAATATATTTTTAAAATAAATAACAATACACCCATGTCTCATGTATGTAGGAATGATATTAAGATGAATACATAAAATAAAATATACTAAATTTAATTGTTTTTAGATCATAATTATATTAATATAAAAAAAGTATGATCACATTTAATTATTTAAGTTGTGTAATGATAACATCATTTTCTTGCGTTAGTTTGATTTGGTTTATTTTCAGGTTGAAAATACAAGCAATTTTAGGTTTTAACTTGTTTAAATCATTTTTATCGTCACCTTCATGAAGCAACACTGTTCCAGTTTCTGAGCCAAACTTGACATTTATAAACCTGAATAAATAAAAATGTTAAAGAATTGGGTCTTATCAATTAAAAACAAATTGAATAAAATACAATTTCAAATAAAGTATATAAATGTTTAAAAAAAGGTCAGCAAGTGGGTACCACTTTGCTGTACAGTGGGTGTCAAGTGGGGTCAATGTTATGAATTTGTTAAATTTGAATTCAATGATATAAAATCTTTGTATACGAAAAATGATTCTGAGCAAAGACGATCTGTCTCCTAATAAATAAGTGTATTTTACGATATTATCCCTATTAAAATAATTAATTTTACTATTAATAATACAGCAGGTTGAATTAATTTTTGCAAAAAACATTGCATTAGAAAATTTAATTGAGTATATAATATATAATAATATACTTTAAAAGTTTCAAGCATCCACGAAAAATATTTTTAAATTACAACAAAATAAATAACATTGTTATTCTTCATTTAGGCATCTAATATCATCTAAACTTGAATTTAAAATGTCTCAAAAATTGTTTTTTTAATATATTTTTTTGATATTTTGGTTATACTATTAAATACTTACAAAAAACCTTTTTTTAAATTTTCAATCCTTAGCTATAAAAACTGATAATTTTATACATTTTTAACTACAAAATAGTTTGCAAACATTCGAGATTTTGATGAATTTGGTCAAAATTTGAACTTTAAATGCTTATAAAAAAAGGTGTGCTTTTGTATCTTAAATATTTAAAAACTGCATTTAGAAAAACTTGTGAAAAACCTTGTTTTGAATTTTCATTTCTGACATAATCTAAACATTTGGTTACATTTTCAAATGTCTACGGTTATTACTTTTTGAATGTCAAAATAAGAAAATCATTCTTGGAGAAAACGTATGAATATCCAATATCTAATTTCAAATGCTCATAAAAAATTAGTTTCTTTCTAAAAAACATTTTCTTTTTTAGAATGGTAGATAAACTTATAAAGAATCTTGTGTTGAATTTTCAAATAAATCTTAGACTTAAATAGAAACTTTTTATGAATTTCCTAATTAAAATAAACTGCAAATTTTCGTGATTTTTCACATATTTTATTAAAATTTTAATTTTAGACGCTTATAAAAAACTATTGAAGACTTACGTTCAACTTTTTTTTTAATTTTCACTTATAAGTTATGAAAAACCATGTATCAAATTTTCAATTTTTTGATTGATTGAAAACATTTATATTGACAATAATAATAATAATAAAAAAAAAAAATAAAAAACCCAAAAATTAATTATACCTATAAATATCTCAAAAAAAGTCAAAATATATTGAAAATTTTATTGTATATAGAAATTGCTTATACAAACATTTTTTAAAAAATTCATGTATCTACGATCATTATTTCTTATTTTTACTTTTGACCCTCCCAAAATACCAACTAGATTCACTTTCCTATCGGAAAAGATGCTGATAAAGAAAATAGGAGCACTTTTACTGCCCTGAAACGTGATAACAGATCGCTTCGCTCAGAATCTAAAATAACTTACTGTGTGATTGCTGAATTTTTTTTTTGAACTTCAATAGTCTCAAAAGAATTTTTCTTTTGAACTATAATTGTTTCAGTGTTGATATTTTTAAGTAAATCGTTATCTAATGTTTTTCCATCAGCAGATTTAATTGAAATATCAATACCAAATAAGCCAAAAGCATTTTGTACCTGTAACATATGTTTAAACAAAGACATCATTGCATTATTATAACTCCTAAAAAAAAGTAAAATATTTAGAAATGTTTTACACACTGTTTAAGTTATTGCCATGGAATTAGATGAACTTAAATATTTTTATGCTAATTTTTTTTCAAATTTAAATTACAATTTATTTTTGTTAGTATCTATTATGGCGAATTATCCATATTAGTTATAAAAAAAAATATAATAAAAATTATAGTTTCCTACAAGGAAACAACCAAATAATTATGAGAGTCCATTACTCAAGATCAGGGGTTGAGAACCATTATTATATCATGGTGCAAAAACATATAAACTTTTATCCAATTGCAACAAAAAATTATAATTTTTTTTTTAGGATAGGCAGGGTTATTGATACTTTATTTTTGTACAACGGACATGTTTAACAAACTGCAGTTTACAGTTAAACTTAACATTCAACAGTAAACAATACTATAGAATGTTGATATATTGCATAATATTATGTATAAGAAAATTATTTAAGAAATACTTGTTTCATATCAATAAAGATTATGAGCTGACCTCTGGCTGCTTAAGATAACGAACATAATGTTTGTAAAATAAAATAATGCACATTATCAGTAGTTTTTGAATATAAAAAAAAATATTTTCAAAAAAGTTGAATTGATAGATTTATTTAAATGTATATTATAGTAATTCATCAAATTATCTAAGGACTATTAAACAAAAAAATGTATAATCATTTAAAAATATTAAAATTATGCTAATAACATAATCAACAGATATTTTTAAGTTGACTTTACATGTTACTTACCTCTTTGGTCAAAGTATTAACATCTAGTAAATTTTTACCAACTGGATTTTCAAGAAGAACTGTAACTGAATTTGAAGCACCATATCTCGGAGCTATTCCATGGATTTCTACATTAACAAACCTTTAAAGAAATAAATGATTTAAATATTATTTCTATAAAAATGTCAATCAATTAATATTTACTTGCAAAGTGGCAATAGAATTTGATTGCTGTTCTCTTTTGTTAAAACAATTTTTAAATTGGATCCTTTAAGCTAAAAAAAAAAAATAATAATAATACACACACACACACACACATATAGTGTATTTATGTTCAGAGTTACAACTAAATATTTCAATCTGATGAGTTTGTATTAAAATGAAGTTTTCAGGTAATAAAAGGGAGTATCAAAATTCATATTTTGCAAATATTTAAATTTTTTTTATCTTTTTTTATAGGAGCTTGCGAAATAAAACTTAATTTTTATCAATTAATTAGCAACCTCATTTTTTTTTTTACAAAATCGACAAAGTTAGAGTAACAAGTTGAAATTTTATTTTATGTATAATCAGTGTTTTAACTATGTTCAACACATACTCAATAATTAAAATAATATCTCCGATATTATTAAATAATTAATTGTAGACAGATTTATATCTAAGATGTTAATTTTAACTTTCAAGTATAGTTGAACATAATTAAAACACTGATTAAATATAAATTAAAATTTAAACTTATTACTTTATTGCTTTGTCAATTTTGTAATAAAAAAAAAAAAAAAACACTTTTTATATCAAAAATCATTTAAAAAAAAGTAAGTTGTACTGAGTATGCACATACCAAAAGGGTTAAAAAGTTGAAATGTTTGCAAAACATGTATTTTAATACTTCATTTTATTCCTTAAAAACAAAATTTCAATTAAGTGTTAACCAATTGAAATATTTAGTGGTACCTTTCAGCATGAACTCATTGTATACTTAAAAATTATGTTTTTTGTTAATTTTTATAGCATATTATTGAGTTAATAATTAAATCAAATTTAATATAAACTCTGATTATTATAATATATAATAATAAATAATATATAATATATATATATAATTTATTACTGTCTGAGTTTCTTCAATTATCACATTTCCTACTGCTGACCCATCAATAAAAGGAACTTTTAAAACGTTTATTATAAAATCATTAAATTCCTTAGCTACTCTAGATAAATCTCCTTCTGGACTTATATTATAATAAACTGTTATTAAATCTGTAGGCACTAGATGAGCTTTTTTTCGCAGTTTTTGAATTCTATTGATAATTTCACGAGCAGTTCCTTCATCCAACATATTTTGATCTGGTGTTACATTTAATAAAACCAAAATCTGTAATTAATAAAAAAGGTAATTAATAGACAAAATATCTTATTAGTTATTAATTATTATAATTGTATTTATTTACATCATTATCTAACTGAGCTTCATATTTTTTAGCCATTTCTTCAGATTCTGGTCCAGTAAAGTCATATAATATTCTAAATTCAGTAGCATCTAATTCATATTCTAGAACTTTGAGAAGTGGTTTTTTATCATCATCATTTCCATCAACTACAGCAGAAACTTCATTTTGCCATGCTTGAAGTTGTTCATTTGTTAATTCCTAAATAAATAATATCATATTAATAAAATATATAGATTATATAAGTTTAAGGTTAAATTAGATTGTATTATCATACCCGAATAGCTGCTGTAACTCTTTTGAAATCGGACTTCAATCTGGAACCTAATGTCTTATGATCAGGTTCTGCTCGAAGTTTTACATATCTACTTTTGTTTTTTGTGAAAGTAATAGTTTTCACATTTAATTCTTTTTCAATGTAATTACGAAACTCTTCTACGTTTTCAATAATTTTAGGATCATCAGCAATGATTTTTAAATCCGGAAGAGGATACTAATAAAATTACATTAGCATCTTAGAATTTAATACAAAACAATAATAAAATCTTAATTAATAATTACTTTGACTGGTATCGTTTTTCGATCTCTCATTACTCTGCCCATTTCAATAATATTTTGCATATTAGAAACACTTTGTTCAATATTTTTATCAATTAAATGTTCTCTATATAAAATTAAAATAATAAATATACATATTTTCTTATCAAGAAATAAAATATTTAGTTTTAATAAAATGAAATAACTTACTGAACTATAGGTACCATATGGAAATGCACACTACTTTCCTTAAGGTTTTCAATTTTCTTTAAATTTTGGTACATTAATTCACATATAAATGGTGTATATGGGGCCATTAAGCAAACCATTGTCATTAAGACATGATACAATGTATCTAAAGATTGTTGCCATTCTACATGACCACATTCGCCTTTGAGTCTTTGACGATTTAATCGAACATACCAGTTAGTTAGTAAATCAATGAATTTCACAAGCCTTGGAGCAACTGTATAAAGACGATATGCTGCCATTTCTCGGCGAATGAATGCAATTAATGATTGTGTCCAAGATGTAATCCACCGATCCATTTTATTTTCACTAGGTGCTGAATAATAATTTTTATTTGGCTTGTACATATTTCCCTATTGGTTAAAAGCAGAACATTTATGTAAAATATAGTATGTGAAATATTTATAATTTAATATTAACTACTTACAGAAGAATCTCGAATGTTTTGTATGAAAAATCGATAGGCATTATACCAAGGTAGGAATAAGTCCTTTAATATTTCTTTGACTCCTTCTTCTTTGAATCTCAAGTTTTCTGCTCTTACCACTGGTGAATTGATAAGATATAAACGTAATGCATCAGCTCCAAATTTGTTGACAATCTAAACAGTTAATATGAAACTAATTTTTAAATTATGTAATAATTATTTGACAATTTACAAGCCTAACCATTTCTTAAAATATGAGTTTGCAGTAAAAATTTGTTTTAAAGTCTATCACATTTTTATCATTAATATAATATAAATTGAAGAATCCTGATATAAAGAAATTTTTATTAATAATATAATTATGAATACATAATTGATAATAATTCTAAGCTCATAAATATAGAATATGAATTCTGAAATTTAAAATTATTAATACTCAGAATATTTTACAATATCATTTTTCAGGGATTATGAGTGGTTTTATATTATGAACAAACATATGTTCTATATGTGTTATAACAATATGTTATATAGTATTTGGATTCTATTCATTTTTAATGAACTCTAAATTTTGTTTTTATTTTTGAAGGCTCGAGAAGAAAAAAATAAAAAAAGTGGAATAACTAATTTTAGGTAAATTTTAAATATGTTTTCAGAATTCCAATTCTATTATTAAATACATTGATGAGTTAGAAATATTTTTTTTAAAAAAGCTAACCATTCTCTTAAACTAAATTATACTAATAAAAATGATCTTATTCAACTACAATTTTCAATCCATAAATATGTACATATTGTATTGTTTGGATCAAGTTTACGACTATAAAAAAGTTCACATCATTGTACAATACAAATTCAAATAGCTACTTTAATCCCCATTACAATCATAACTTGAAGTACTAAAGAAAAAATTGATAATGAATATACCTCCATTGGATCTGGGTAATTCTTTTTACGTTTTGACATTTTCTGTCCATCAGAAGCAAGTACTAAACCATTTGCTATGAGATTCTTGAATGGTGGTTTATTAAATAATGCTGTCGATATTACTAATAATGTATAGAACCTAAAAAATTAAGCTAATTTATAACTTATATTTTTATATTGCTCAGTTTGCATGCATTGAATTTTAAACAAAAATTGATGACTGATCTTACCATCCTCTGGTCTGATCTATTCCTTCAGCAATAAAATCTGCTGGGAAGTTTTCAGAAAATTCTTTTCTATTTTCAAATGGATAATGTTGTTGTGCATAGGGCATAGAGCCTGATTCAAACCAACAATCAAATACTTCAGTAATTCTACGTAATGGTGGGAATCCTGGTCTGGCTGATGGAATTGTTAATTTATCAACTCTAAAATAATGATAAATATTATTAGTCTATAGATGAAATAATTAATTTTTTTTTAGCTTAGAATATTTAGATACTTATGACGAGTTACATACAAAATTAAAATAAAATAAAATAAAACAGTTATCTATAAACATTGAAAAGCTGTAACATGTAAAAATCAAAAATTACGTTTCTCGGTGAAGATCATTTACAAGAACTCCTGTCATCTTGTGTAACTGTTCAATACTACTAATGCAAACGACTTCTTTCCCATCTTCAGATACCCAAAGTGGTATAGGAGTACCCCAGTAACGATTACGACTGATTGCCCAATCTCGAGCATCTTTTAACCAGTTCCCAAAACGTTTCTCTTTAACAAAATTTGGTACCCTAAAATGTAAAAATAAATTAAACAATCACATTAATTATAAATTAAAAAATTATTTATTACCAATATGTAGCACTATTACAAGCTAAAAGATCTTGACTCATATGTTGCACCCGTACAAACCATGATGGTACAGCTTTATAAATAAGTGGAGTTTCAGACCGCCAACAAAATGGATAACTATGTTTAACTGAAGAAGAACTTACAAGCCTTCCTGCTTCTTTTAGGTATTTTATAATGTTTTTATCAGCATCCTACAAACAAAAATCATTTTAGTCACACTTATACTTAAAATAGTTTATATTAAATTTAATATTTACTTTGACATATTGGCCTTGAAAATCACTGACAGGAAGTACAAATTTACCACTTTCATCAACGGGACAAATTATATCCTGATCTCTAGTAATTACTCCAGCAGCTAAGCACACTCTATAATCATCTTCTCCAAAATATGGGGCTTGATGAACTATACCAGTACCAGATTCAGCAGATACATACCCATCAGTTAGTACAACAAAAGCAGTATTTTGATACTGTGAATAATATTATATTATTTAATAATATGACTAATAACTAATAACTTATCACTAGTGTTCACTAAAATTTACTTGTTTAAAATAGGGAAAAAGAGGTTTGTATTTTAATCCTCTTAATTTTTCTCCTGGAAATTTGTCTAAGATAGTATAATTTTCTTTTTTCTTAAATAAAGTTTCTAATCGAGCTTCCATTAAAATAAATATTTGTTCATTTAAATCTTTTACTTTTACATACATCAATGTAGGATTTACACATAATGCAAGATTGCTTGGTAAAGTCCAAGGTGTAGTTGTCCATGCAACCAGAGAAACTGAAGGATCATTTTCAAGAGTAAAACTAACTATAACTAAAATGAAAAAATATTAATTTATTTAAATATATAGCTACTTATTATATGTATTACTAACCTGCAGGATCTACTACATCTTTGTAATTCTGACCAGATTCAAAGTTGGATAATGGTGTACTACAAGCAGTTGAAAATGGCATTACTTTAACACCACGATATACCATACCTTTATTCCAAAGCTCACTGAATACCCACCATACACTTTCCATAAACCATGGATATAATGTTTTATAATCATTTTTAAAATCTAAAAATTAAGAAATATAACAAAATACATTTTTAAGTATATTATACAATTATAATACCAATCCATCGTCCTAATCTAGTGACAACAGTCTCCCAATCACTAGCATAACGCATAACAATTTTTCTACATTCTGCATTATACTTATCAATACCCATTTTAGCAACATCTTCTGGTCCTTTTATTTCTAAAAGCTTATCAATTTCAAACTCCTGAAAACAATTAAAAAATTATGAATCAACTAATTTACATGTTAAATTTGATTTTTTTTTTAAAATGATAAACTAATTATTATATAACAAAATAATTGAAATTAATTTAAAAATGATACTTTAACAATAAATTAAGATTTTATATGAAAGTATCTTTAGTACCCAATCAAACAAGCATGTTATTAGGTAGTTATTAAATAAATTTGAAATTTTTATACCTAGGATAGGTTAATTGTTGTTATAATTATTATCTAAAGACTAAAAGTATATTATATTATATATTACCACTGGTAAACCATGTGTATCCCATCCAAATCGGCGTTCAACATGATGACCTGTTTGATGTGCATACCGAGTAACCACATCTTTAATTGCACCAGCTAATATGTGACCATAATGAGGAAGTCCAGTGGCAAATGGTGGTCCATCGTAAAAGGAAAACCTATAAAAAATATAATTGTATTTTATTTTGCATTTAATACTATTTCATATTTGTATTAATTTATTTAAATAAGTAGTCTCAATAGAATATTTTAAAATTCAGATATTTTATAAGTGCATAACATAAAAACAATGCAATTAACAATTTGATTGAAAGAATAATAATATATTTGATATACCTATCTTAAATAACAATTACTGTAGAACATATTATTTAAGAATAAATTAAATATATATTTCAATTTGTAAATCATTTGCAGATTGCATGTTTCTAGTGCCTAGGTGAAGTATAAAAAGTAATAAGTAATAAGCAAAGCAATAAGTAGGTACATATTACATAGTATGTGTATAGTCGTATAGGAACTATGTGTAACATGGAAATGAATAAAACAAATTGTTTGATCATCTTGAATAATCAGCTAATTGTCTACTTCAACGATTTATTCTTACTTCTCTAATAGATGATTAGCTACACTTTTCTTAATCTATTGTAAAATATTTTTATTATTAACTACTTATTTATATATATTATTTTATCTTCTCTATCTTCTCACTTATTATTTTAATTTTTATCGAGATTTTTATTAATAATCAGTACAAATATGTGCCAGCTTGTATTTGAACTATATCAGACTAATAGACATGTTAATTTTATAAATTCCAAATATTGCTATTTAGTGTTCTTAAATAATATTGTCGAATAGAAATTATTATGGTCAATTGCATTTACTAAAAACTTTATAATTATTACCTGGGTTTTCCTTTGGATTGTCTAAGACATTCATGGAACACATCAGTTTCTTTCCAAAATTGTAATATTTTTTCTTCTTCCTTTGGAAAATTCAAGTACTCCACGGCCGGTTCCACCATATTATTTCGATAATTCGGTGATTTTAGTTAACTGAATTAAGTGTTCAACGTGTTTTCTTACTTGCACGCGGCGAACAGTGAACACGCACAGTCGCCAACACGGAGACCACGATTGATAATATTTAATATTGATAAGCGATAACTGATAACATAAAAATATTATTATAATGTGCAATTTACAGCCGCAAAGTAGACCAAATGGCAAATTCACGCAGCCGTCCACTACAAAAAAAAAAACGTCTAGCGATGAGTCGCACGATTATACGGCCACAGGCATAAACTAAGATATATTCTTAAAGAATTAGTCGAGTTGGTTTGGAGATTCGAGGTTTTGGAAGCGATCTTTCGGTAAATGTTACGTGTTTTGTTTGTTTTGTTGTTAGGATGTAGATTTTTTGGTACTGTGGTGGCAAAATAGTTGTTTTGGTTCTTTTTTTATGAGCGATTTTGCATTGACCCTCATTGTTGTTTTTGGCGTGATTACATTATTTAAAGTACATTAACCTTATATTTGTTTATTATTATTATTTATTATTTAATATATATTTACAAACAAACGGTGAATATAATACACACACACACACACACACACACACATATATATATATGTTTGCTTAATTTTGTGTTGATACGTTCGAGATATTATCGATGTGAGGTTGGACTTTGCTATGCACTGACCGTCTCGGTTAAGGCTGGGGGCCACACGAGCGTATAATGTACGTCGTAACGCACGTTAATTTTGACATTGATTATAGAATAAACTTAAATAAATTTATTCTATAATCAATGATTTTGACGTCCGTTGTTGAATTGTATTGATATTTATTGATTGGGCCACACTAACGACGTGCGTCAAAACATACGTGCGTATGGAACGGACGTCGATTTTCGCCTCTGCGTGTTCTGCTACAACGCACGTCGATACATGTATACGCACATTGTAGAAGCGTGTTATTTTGAATTTGAATGGCCATACGGACGTATAATTACATTAATTTGTTATTGAAGTGTGTTGTGTGTAGTTTGGTAAAAATTCAAATCAAAAAATTATAATACATTTTACATAAAAAAATCAATATGTCTATATATTGATAGTAAATTTCTAATTAATGAAGTTCAAAAACTTGAACCCAAAACTGTCTTCTTTGCTGCTGGTTTAAGTACAAGTACGTCAAATATGAGAACGTAACAATTTCGTTCAAATCCATTATACCTACGTCTTGTACCGCAAAAAATCTGTACGAAACTAATAACTATTTTTTCAAAAATAATGCATCTAACTAGGACCTCTTTTCTCAACTTACCGAATCATTTTTAAACACTAATCCACCTTCTTTAGATGGCCCTATTGAAAACGACGTTAATCACATAACCGAATCCATTATAAGAGCGGCCAACGTATCAATAGGTAAAACAAAATCCATTGGAAAAAATAATAAAGTTCCATGGTGAAATTCTGAAATTAAGCAATCAATCAAAAATAAGAATAGTGTATTAAAATATTTCCAACAAATAGGTGAAATCAATGACCAAATCAAACTCAAACAACTTTGTACAAAAACTCGTTATTTAGTAAACGCAGCAAAGCAAACTCGTGGAAAATATTTACCTCAACCATTGAATCCAAAAGTGACCCTAGGTTGGTGTGGAGCAAAGTCAGATCACTTCGTGGCTACAGTAACGACAAACAGATCCACATCATAGATGACAAGACCCTACACACAAATCCAACCGAAGTAGCAAACTTGCTTGGTAATTAGTTCTATTCAAACAGCTCCGACAACAATTACGAGGAATCATTCCTTAATACGAACAATATTAGTAGACATCACCATTACCATATCAACATCGACTCTACACTCCAGGACCAATACCTTCTTAACCTCCCAATTAGCTCAGACAAATTTAGTCATGCTCTTACAAAATGTTCTACTCTCTCCCCGGCCCGACGAAATTCCATAAAGTTTCATTTTAACCTCCCCTCTTTGAAAATCCAATACATTTTACAACTTTACAACAAAATATGGAAGAGGGGACAGATTCCAAAAACCTGAAAACACTCCATCACTCTCCAATCCAAATCCTAAAATCCGGAAAAAACAAATGCAATACTGAGGAATACAGACCAATATCCTCATTGAATACAATGTGTAAAATACTAGAAAGAATCATCGACACTCGGCTGAGATGATTCCTCGAAAAAACAACATATCTATCCCCCCATCAAAACGGCTTTCGTAAACATAAAAGCACTTACAACAGTCTACAAGTGACGAGGACGTCATGACATATTCTTCAAGAATTGAGGCTTTACAGACACTCATATTGGAACAAGAGACTAACGGAAAATCTGCAGAAGTCGCCACAGCATTGGAAGACAGTTTGAAAGCTCAGACCATTCAAGTCTTCATAGAGGGACTTGGAAAGTTGAAAGATTTCATAAAGGCACGAAATCCTCCAACTCTTGAAAAAGCGATTCAAGCTGCAAGGGAGGAAGAAAGGGTGAGAA
>JACXSJ010003812.1:0-18968 GCA_014851325.1 Pentalonia nigronervosa | reverse complement strand
ATTGTAAGATTAATTGATTAGTTAAATTGATAGATTACGAAATAATCAAGTATGGTAACAAACTGACAGATATAATTTATTGACGTGCGTTGTTTCCTTGTACTCGCACATAAATTAGCCAGCATAATCGATTTTAATTTTATTATTAATTTTATATAATATATTAAATTTAAAAGAAAATTGGGGTCACAAAACTTATATGTAAGTATATTGTACAGTATGTACATATTATATTAAGGCCCATGAGTGTAATTAGAGTAAAAGAAATTATGTGAGAGTTGTGGCTTAGTCCCCTAATTACTCATATGTTTAGGCCGCCAATGAATTTAGAACAGTAAGCTTTTCTCAGTCCGCTCCTGATCAAAATTATATTAAATATTATAATATATAATTTTAAATAGGTAAGTTGCACCCACTAAAAACCCAATGATGGGAATATTCTCTTTAAAAGTTAACTAGTTCAAGTTTATGTTTCAGATATTAAATATGAACTAGTTCAGATTCAATTTCATTAAATTGAACTAAATTAAACTATATTGTGAATACTAAAAATTAAATTATTAATTTAATGACAGTCATCCTTGTATTTTGTGCATGGTACATGAATAAGAACTTCAAATATCACAAATAAACGCTGTAACTGAAGTATAGATGTATACATAATAATTTATATAATCAATAGAAAATAATTATCATGTAATAATAAATTTAAGTTAATATTGTTTTTATAGCAATATTTGTTAACTATAATAGTCAATAATAGAACGCATTCATAGAATTATGTCAATTTTAATTTTGCATATACCATAATACCATTAATAACATTTTTTACGAGTTTAAATTTGTCTAATAATTATTATAAATATAACATTATAAAAACAACTCTTTAAAGATTATTGTAGGAGTCCCGCAATTTATTATAAAATATTATTTTATACATAATTATGTAATACGAACACAAGGTAATAAAATATTTAAAAACGTTCGTCTATAAAAGGTTCCGTTTCTTCAAACATCAATAAAAGTACAGCGTTATTTATTATTTAATGTCGAATGACATTTTTTAATCCAATAATGCGCAATATAAAATATTAGTTGTGGTATTATTTTTCAATGAACTTACTAAAAACGTTTCTATGTATAAAAAATGACAATTTAGTCAGAGATGGCAAGATACTTAAGAATCAAAACCGCGATACTAGATACTAAATATTTGTCTTTGGAGTATCGTTATACTAAGGTGCTCGATACTTACATAGTAAATAGTTACGTTTTAAGACTTTAATAAGACTAATATATGTGTTGAAAGTGTTGAAAGACTCTATTTTATTCTGATCTGGTTGCGTGCGTATAAAAGATACAGACCGGGTAATATGAATTGCTACAATAGATGCGAAATCACGAGTTATCTCGGTGGGCAAAAATAATCGTGATGTTTCGTATAATCATAAATTATGACTCTTAAAGCATAACGATTGATGAATATTTGCCAAGTACACGAGTGGGACTAGCTTAATAGATATCAACACTATTCACTTTAGCAATAATGAAGATGAAAAATATGTCTAAATTAAATACTACTTTTTCTATCAATAAAAATTTTAAATCTTTTTCTTAAAAAATTAACTTTTCGAAGTATCTTTCGATAAAAATGTTTTATGAAATACTCAAAACATGGACTAAAAATGTACTCATCGCAATTTGCTATCTGATAATTGTATCGCGGGATACAAGATACATTATGCAATAAAATTGTATTTAAATTACTTGTATGGAAAATATTGCCCAATCCTGAAATTAGTTTAAGTTTTATTTGTTAAAAAATGGATGTGTTCATTTCCAGTTTACAACAAAATGAACTCGTTAACTCCCATCACAACCATAATATCGTATGATATCCGTGTAAGAACTCAAAAATGAGTGTTTAACGTACCGCCTTTGGACATTTTTTTACCTTAAGAATCGTCATGTGGTTTGATTAATTATAATATATATATTTTTAATCGATTCGCGGCATCTGTGGCCATTGGACGTAACAATACTACATTACATACATTTTAAAAATCCGTTAAATATACATAAATGGGGGGAAAAAATAAAAATAAATACATAGTTCATAATAATTCCAATGCTTAAATTTTATGTATATTTATGAAAGAAAATTATATTTGATTAATAAGAGATTAGTTTTCGATAAGAATTGAATGTGGGTTGATACATTTGTTGCTTAGTGTTTCGTCTAGGTTTTCGGTTAATATATTAAATTATAATTATTATTCTTCGTCATTATGCAATAACTGTACCTAGTCTGCAGATATGTAATGAGCCGGATTTTATGAATATTATTATATACTCTTTCGACATAATCATCGGTAATATATATATCAACGTGGCATACGACTACGTTTATTAAAACTTAATTACTAAATATACTCACGAGTATCCGGCGAGTACGTTGAGTAATGTGCTCTTGCCACAGCCCGATGGTCCCATGATGGCCGTTAGTTGTCCGGACCGGAAACTGCCACCAATGCTGTGCAAAATCTCTTTTTTCACTAAAAATTCGAAAACGATTACCAATTATTGATAGTCATACACTTGGACAATAATGGCCGTTACGGTATAATTAAAGGGGGGAGGGAGAGGCTTAAATAGTTAATCTTAAAATCAATATTGTTGTGTTATTATAGCTGTTGTCTATAAAATAGGTACAAACTTTAACGATGAAATAATTATATTTTCAAATTATTATGCACACAACACTGTGAGTGACCATCATCGTGTACATAATATTAGATATATATAGGAAGTGTGATACTCATCACTTCCACTACGGTTTGACAAATTATACATGCACATTACATATTATATAGTACCTAATATTAGAGAATCACACAACAATAAGATATATTGTTTTTTTAATAAGTCTAAATATCTAATCGATATCTAACCATTTTTACATTTTTATATTATAGAGTATATAATATATTATTAATTACTATTATTCATGTTCAAAAAATGCATAAACCGTGTACGAGAAAATCAAAAAATTTAAATAACCAATTCCCCGCCGTCGCCTGTGTCCGCTAATATTAAAAAGGTTCGATTTCCGTTTCCGAAAAAATACATATATGGTTATGCTACATGGTCAAATTATATGTTATTAAATATAACAAGTTTAAAATCCTCATAGGTTGATACTTTTAAACCATTCAAAAATATTTAATTTTGACAACTGTACGTTAAAATTGTACACAACCAATTAGTTGACAGAGTGTACAACTGTTTACCTATTGTTGTACTGAGCTGCCAAAAAAAATATGTTAAACCATATTTTTATGAATATTCACTAACTTTATCAAATATTTTTTTTTTTTTTTGTTAATGATATACAAACTTATAAGGAACCTTATATTAAATTTTCAAGTTTTTTGATTGAACAAAAATCATTTTTCACAATAATTTAAAAAAAATTTTAAAAATTTGAAAAATTTCTCATGGTTGAAAATAGCTCAAAAAGAGTCAAAATATTTTGAAAATTTTATCATGCATGAAAAATTGTATTATTAACATTTGGAGAAAATTAAAAGTATCTACGATTATCATTTTTTGAGTTATATCAAAACAACTAAATCATTTTGTTCAAAAGCTGGTTTAGAGTCAAAATTCTTGTTTTTCCTTAACTTTTGAATGAAAATTAATGAGAATTTTTTACATTTGAAAAGTACCAACCAGATTCATTTTCCTACCACACAAGATGCTGAAGTAGAAATTGAAGAATATTTATTGCCCCAAAAAGTGGTGACAGGTAACAAAAATTTTATCATATTTATTAAATGTTAATATGAATAATTGGTGAAAATGTCAAATAACACGCAATGTTAAAAATTAATATTGTATTTTTACCTCTGTATTCTGTGTAATTATAGCTATGTTTTAAATCAGTTATTGACCTTTATATTTTTGGAAAATGTATTATTTTAATATGACCTCGTATTCGACATTGAGCTTTGACAATAATGTTTATTTTTTTTTCTATTTAATTTTAACCACATTATATTTTCCTATAAAATAATATAATCTATGTTTTTTCATTTACAAAACATCATTGTTTGTTAATTGTTTTACTGCAAAATGTACGGATAGTATGTAAATAAATTGTACGTGGTATTAAAATCGTAAAAAATAAATCTGTTTTAATACGATTGGCTACCTGACTGTACAATATAATATTGTGCTATATTTAACATGTAAATATACGCGTACGTTAATATTGTACAATATCACATGAACTACGACAGTAATAAACGGCACGTCGCCCATAATGACCGTCGCCAAAACTGACCTTTTTTTAGCTTTCTGTATGTGTCCACGGTGTAGGTAAGACTTTCGAACGACAAGTGGACTTCGGGCTTTTTCGGGAACGATCGCAGCGCTCGTCTGGATGTCTGCCGCACGTCTTCGTTGTTGTTCTCGGTCCGACGGCACTCGGCGTGGTCGACCATCTCGGTGCAACTCGTGAGAGGGACAGAGAGAAAGAAAAATAAAAATAGAGGAAAAATCGAGAGCCACAAGAACCGTTACAGCGTCACACGCGACCGGCACCGCGCGGGTTGCACGTTGAGCTTGCAGTAAAGGCGATACGACGATATTATTATTTCAGAGACGCGACGACTCCGGTCGCATCGGCGGTGACAATAAAAGTGTGTACATCACGAGTCGACCCGGCGTCCGAAAATATTATTATATAATATTAAAATGGGCCTGAGCAGACGGGCGGGCGGACAGTCGCATGTATAGGTGCACGCGTGCATATAATTATATTAATTATATATAAACGCGAAACGAACGAAACGACGACGAAAAAAAAATCGATTTTCGCCAAAAACTATATGTATACCTATACGCCTCGAACAAGCCTGTTGTATAATATTACTATTATGACGACCGCAGTGACGTTTGTGAATTCGGTCGGCGTGCGCAGGTTTTCCGCGGAGGCGGGCAAGTCGTCCTGGGAAAACGTCGAAACGAACTTTTATGTTGAAAAAAAAAAAAAAGACGAAATGCCAACGCGGTGGTGATCGACCCGTCCGCCGTCACCGTTGAACTGGACATATTATTTTTATGTAACGCGCTGCGTTCGGTGCATACTATAATACTATTATTAGGCATAATGTACAGCATTGTTATCGCTCATTTATATGGATGTATTATTTTTGTTACGCTGAGCCTACCTATTAGCTACCCCACACGCCACGCCGCACGCCTATGACAATGACACCGACAACGCCAAAATTAATAATATCTAAATGATATTGTGCACAATACAGTCCATATTATGTTATATCAAAATATTATAGTGTCCGTGGCGTCGATATATAATAATGATAATATAATTGGAGTTTTATTATTTTTATCGATCCCACAAAGACTGGATTACGTTTTCACCGAATGATAGATGATTGATCTATTATAATTAATAACTTAGCAGCTGACCTATACGGCATCATCACCATTGTAATTTTCAAAACGGATTTCGTCATTTTTTCGGGCCAAACGTAGAAGCCAATATGTGGGTAAATAGGTAGGTAGGTACCTATTTAATTATTGGGGCCACTGCACCTACTATAGCTGATATTTTAACCTATGTAATTTACTCGTGCATTTTTATCACTCTCACAGTGTTGTAATTTTCTGTATTACCCGGCGAGAATCGGAGAATGAATATAGTATATTACCCAACGTACTTACAATAAAATATCATTTTTCTACAAAACCGGATGAAAAAAATATTTAGAAATTTATTGTACAATATTGCATATTAATCGATCCATATGAAAGTAATTACGAATAAAATCTAAATACGATATTCGTCAAAATTGCAATAATCTATCAGTGATTAAAACTATAGGAGATAATTGTGTACTAAACGCATTGTTTTCGATCTAGTTAATCCAAAATTTGAGTTTTTGGCACTCCAACGCGTGTTCATCACATCTAAGCATTGACAGAATTAGCATTTTGTTGATGACCGGGGGGAGGGGGGGAGAAGGGTAAACATTTTTTTCATAAAAATACTAAATTTTTACTAGATTTTATTTCCAAGTCCAGTGGTAGTAGTAAATACTATTTTATCAAATGCCAAAGGCCTCTGGGGCCTAGAGGGATCCATCACCCCTTCACTCCCCTTAATTACGCCTTTCATCTGAGTTAACAAACTATCATTCAAAAATCTTTAAAACAGTGCTATTAGTTTTGTATATTTCACACACTTATTTTGATTACCCGCGAGTCCCGGGGGGGAGAGATTTCTTGGTGTATCTGGACACCTTCCAACACTTTGTAATTGGGTCCTTCAAAGCTAAGCCGAACGTCCGTAATTTACCTCTTATTTCTAAACAAAATATGCTCTTTTTTAAAGTGTGTTATTATTATTATTACATGTATATCAATAAAAATTAAAAAGGACTAATTTTTATTTTTATATATCCCGAAAGCACTAATTGAGCACTAAAATTTGCCACTATAATGGAAATTAGTACTTTTCATGTTCCCGCTAATTTCATGGACCTAAGAAATTAAACCATTAATGCACATAAATGTATTCATAATAATTAAAAGAGGGCCTAAATAAAGAACGAGGCTCAAAAATACTGTAATAGACATAACCTAGATCTTCGTACGCCTATATGTCACCGTGATATATTATGCTAAATGATCAACAGGATTATTTCATATAAATAATGCCTATAAATAGTCGCCGATTCTTCCGTGTACTTGTTTACACGCGAATTGTCGGTCAGTGCAACAAGTGCATTTTACTCACCATAAAATATTGTACCGGGTCGAAGATAATACGGTGGATCGAATGCGCATCGTTACATTATGGTAATTGGGAATCAGTGAAGGAGTATATATTTTATAGGAGGTTCATGATATTATTATGTGACCTAGTTAGTGGAAAGCGGATTATTGAAGCCGTTCGACGGGCAAAGTTTCGGTCAAATATTAGAGAGTCAAGACGGTTAGAGTGTCTTCATTTCATGAAAATATATTAAAATTACTTATCGTACAGAATTGACGGGATATTTTATAGATTTATTTATGATTATATGTATTTGAAGTGGTCGACCCAATAAGATGTATAATGTATGTCAGTATTTATTTTTTGATAATACTGTCAGTGGACAGCAATAGTTCTATTGTAGTTATATTATTATTTTAATAATATTAGTCGTATCTTGTATTACCTTTCTATCTGCTTATATTATAACATACTACGAGCGAAGCTTCCTCTTGCTAGAAGCAAAACAATTTAGGCAAGTGATGGGAATTCATCATCAACAATTTATATTGTGAAATGAAAAAAGCCATATTTTATCCCATCGATATATATTACCTACGCCTATTATTGACTGTTTGTAAATTTAGTATTTTGTAATGTCGAATGTTGTTAAGGAGATATCCGGGTATGTAATATATGTGTCGGAGACAATTTTTAAATCGTTATTTGCAAGCGATACACAGTTACATAATATAAATATATGTTCGTAACAGAAAACAAATAAAATGGAAGAGTACAATTCACCGAAAGAGCATAATTATTTGTGTAAAGCAGTAAGCTAACTATTTTGCGTTTTCCTCGTGATTTTTGGTGATGACGTTCACAAATTTTAGGCACAGTCATTCGTCATGTAAAGATAATATGCTAATTAAATGTGCTAAATATTGAAATTAAAAAAGTTTGGAATTTTATATTATTTTACTTTTTAGAAGAGGAGAATTGTGTTAAACTGAAGATTGATTTCTGAAAGACATAATACGTGCTTAATATTGGCGCAGAAAAAAAATTGGAAAATATGTATTTTTGATAAGTGTCGGACTCACACTGTGGGTAATAGGGTTGGATATTATAATAGGCATAATATTATACATAGATTTTCATTCTCTGTAAATCATTATTATTCATCGGTGAATATTGCTTTTTTAACATCGATCATCGACAAGGTATTTATCGATCACTGGCATTCTGCAATTCTAGAAAGGTTATTTAGGTGTCATTTAAATTGCCTATACAATACCCCGTAAAAAAATTGTTTTTGTAATTACATAATAATAATAATAATATATACTCGTATGCCACATAAATTAAAAGAAACAAAGGTAGTTAAGTTTTTAAATGATTAATAAATATTTAAATACGATTATATAAAATCAAAAAATGTATTCATTGTTTTCTAAAAAAAATTAAAAAAATAAATCACTAAAATTTGATAATCTAGTCGTACTTGATTGAATTCGATGTATATCATATGTGTTGGTAAGATTCTGAAATATTTGAAATATTTCACTTCAAATTTTTAGAAATTGAAAATTTTATTTTTCTAAAAATAATTTACTGAAATTATGAAAAATATATTTTTTTTTCAAATCCTGATATAGATTATTAATACTAATTAGTAATTATTTGGGCTCAGATATATATGTAGGTATTAAAAAAATAAAAATATGTAAATATATATGTAATAAAAAAATGAAAATATGGAAGTTTATAAAAAAAATTACAAAAAAAAAAACATTATTCACTAAAAACTAAAAATTGCTAAAATAAACTAATTTTATATAATATTTCCAATTATTAATTGGAATTTATTTTATTGTCCTATATACTTAGATAAAAATGCATTTAAAGATTTATTATCAGACTTTGGGATTAAAATTTCCACATATATTATGTTGCGGCTATTATACACATGTATAATAGCACGACAAAGATCGGAATTAAACAACCAGTTTTTAATACCCAAAGAAGTGGCCGAAATAAAAAACTACTATTTAAATTTTTGTTTCCTTATTTAAGTCTCTTTATGTTTAGTCGTCAATGGAAGCAGATTTTTCACTAATGAAAGAGTACAAAATCTCACCATATCTGATCACACTTAGCAAACGTTGGTAATGAACGATTTATCACGTATTAATTTGGTTTTTATTATTCGTTAAGGTTTTTGAACCAAGTGATTGGATTGATGTTTATATTTTTTATAAAAGCATTGCAATACTGAGTACATTTGCACTTTGTAAATAGATAACTATACTCTATAGTTAAATTAATAATAATAACTACCTAATAACAATCAATATTTTATAAATATAATATAATAATTTAAAATTAGACAATATTATGTAACAATTAATGCTAAATAAAAAGTATATAACATCTAAGGTTTTTTTTATTTTAGTTTTAAAATATGTTAAGATATTTTGAGTTATGTGTTACGACTATATGTGTAGTTATGTTTCAATTATTTTACATAAGTTGTTATATTATTATAAGACACTTTTTACATTATTATGTTAATGGTTTTATATATTTTGTTTCATACAATAAACATAAACTTTTAAAGTTGTTCATTCGCACTAGATAATGAAACCAATTTTAAAAATTTAGTTTAAAGTTAATGTGTATTTTTATCACACAAATGAAATTATATTTCAATAAAATAAATTATTCTAAAACTCCATGTGTTGAATTACCGAGGGTCTACGCCTGGATAAGGAAAAACAATCTCTGGAGATCAAAAATAAAAATAAACAAAATACCGTTTTTGCGTTGAAGCGTGCACAGACGCGATTAGCGTGGCGTTTGTTTATTTACACAAATAATAACTTAAAAATAAAATCTCATCCCGTTAAAGGGGGCGCACGCAACATGAGAAAATACTGCTGTGGGACAATATATTTCAGGATAGGTGTTTTTATTTTAGAAAAGTATTACAGGGAAACATATTGTACAGAGTTATTGTAATCGGGAAAATAATACGGGAATAATTACACACGACAAATTATTACATAGGAATACATAAATTGGGAAAGTACTTATTTAACGGAAATAAAAAAAATCAGGAAAGTATAACACATAAATTCAAAAATAGAAAAATATTATATAATAATATTTAATAGAAATTTATAATTCAAAAAATACTACGCAGAAACTTTAAACTTGAGAAATTAAACAGGAAAATATTATTTGAAAAAGTGATATATTGGAAAATATAACACAGCAAAAAATACTTCACTGCAATTAAATTAATTAAATTTATACTATTGAATATAGGTATTCAATTAAGTAGTTAAATACTACTGGACTATAGTGTTTAAAAACTTTTTCAGGTTAAGAAGATCACTTTTTACTTATTGTTAAATATCTAGGTACTTATTAAGTATTTTTTTATATTTTATATATTTAGTTTATTTGTATATTGATTTTGCTAAGTCCCATTCAATGCAAACAATATGATGGTTAAAAATGTATAAAATGTTAAATTTTTATAGCTAAAGATTGAACATTTAAAACAAGGTTTTTAATAAGTAATTAATAGTATATCCAAAAAATAAAAAAAAATATCAACATAATTGTTTTTTATAGACATTTTAAGTTCAAATTTAGACGAAATTAGATTTTTAAATAAAGAATAACAATATTAGTTATTTCGTTATAATTTTAAAATATTTTTCGTAGGAGCTTGAAACGTTCAAAGTTTATTATTATATTTTATAGACTCAATGATATTTTCAAATGCAACGTTTTCTACAAAAATTAATTCAATCTACTGTATTATTAATAGTTAAATGATTATAGCAATGATATCAAAATACACTTATTTATGTAGGTTGAAAGTCTTCGCTCAGAATCGTTTTTCGTTTACTATGATTTTTATATTATTGATTCAAATTTAACATATCCATTATAGAGACTTCACTTAACCCACTTGTATAGCAGAGCGGTACACACTTGCTGACTTTTTTGATTTTATTATAATCTTCGACATACTGAGCCCAGAATTGCATGCAGTTCCTACTGATTTCGTCGAATGTTTGTCGTCAGACTTTGTAGTCCACTAAATCCACTAGTTAACGTTATACAACGTTTCGTTTGTAAAATTACTCAGTTTCAGAAATTTGATTGCTCTAAAATTTTTTTACAGGCATAGCCGATTTCCGAAAAAAAGTATATACCTTTCCCTTTTCCGCCGACTCACTTTTCTGCCCAATCATAAGTTGATGGATTCTCTTTTCTACCAAAGGTATATTTAAAAATCTTAAATTTTGTTATTTTAACAAATCCAAAACATACAATTCATAAGGGTCCTAACGAACATCAACTTCAACCCTTGGACTATATCTTAGTGTTTCGCGTAAAAAAACTCAGAACAATAATTTCTAACTTTTTTATTTTAATTTACATTTTGTTGAGTATACTCAGTCGACTGACGTTTTTGGGATAGGCCACATGAATTTACACTATAGCATACTAATTATCGGGTGAAAAAAATCACACAAAATCCAAAATTTGGATGGGGACGACGACGTTTATTTGGTTTTACCTAACTTACGAGGAAACGCCCTTCTCGTTATTTTAAATCTTAAACTTGATGTGGTGCCATACAAATTTTAAAACTAGTTACGAAATTCACGCTACTAATGCATGTTTAATATTTAGCCAAAAGTTTTTTTAAATTCGTAATAGGGGGGGGGTGGTGAAACGTACGTCAAATGTGGACATATGGTATCTTTTTAGTGATATAGAGTGTCTAAACAATGTGTGGATTATGAATACCGAACACGTAAAAATGTCCAATCGTATTACACCAGAAATAATATTATACTATAATATTTTAGTGTGTAGGTTTGAAGGAATTATCGTGTTTATAATTCTTATACAATACAATACAGTTAAAACTTATAAATAATTATCAGATTTCTTCAGGTTATATTATTATTATACATTAAATATTAATATA
This sequence comes from Pentalonia nigronervosa, assembly GCA_014851325.1. Classification (NCBI taxonomy): domain Eukaryota; kingdom Metazoa; phylum Arthropoda; class Insecta; order Hemiptera; family Aphididae; genus Pentalonia; species Pentalonia nigronervosa. The sequence continues at coordinate 7,167 of JACXSJ010003812.1, read as the reverse complement.
CCAGACTTTTATAATACAATTTGGTACTGTATTGTTAAGAAATAAAATATAAAATAATATTATTATAATTATAATAATAAATGTAAGTAATGTACTGGCTAGATCACATATTATATTAGAAACGTACCGGTTTAGACCACACCTGTATTGGAACTAATTATCATTTTACACATATAGTGAACAGTGGGAAGGAAGATTATTCTATGACTTACGAGTTGCCTATATGTTACCCTTTATGTTTGTTCACAGCCAAATATTTTTCAAACATCACTTCGAGTGTCGTCAAAAGCTTTCAATGAAATTTGGAGGGAGGTAAACCACGATCACTTACCATCTTGGTGCGTCCGCGACATGGGAGTTGTTAACAAGACGCGTTTGAAAAAAATAATTACGTAGGCCACGACGTTAGAAGTTAATAACGTCAGTCAAAGTAAAAAAACCTATACACGTAACGAAGTAACAAATACAAAACAATATTTTTACAATTTAATATTGAAACCAAACTTATAGATAACGACGTCGACTCGAGTGCCGGGGAACATGCCGTGGTCACACGATTGAATTTAATACTTACGATTAACGGTATCGTAAAATCGACTATCAACTATCATTTTTGATAGTATAGGATAAATTTGTCAATGTCATTGACATTCGATTGCTTATCTATTATGATGAAAAATCAAAGCAATTATTGTCAGTGACAAATGAAAGGTAGGTAAGTTTTGACTCAGCTGATGGTATGTCGTATTACACAGTGTATTATTATATACCCCAAACAAGTGTACTACCCGCCACCCATTCATTTAGTTACAAAATGTTTTAAAAATATAAAAATAATTTTTGGAGGTTTTTTTAAAGCTAAACTAAAATTGATTTATCTATATTTTATTTTTATATATTATCTAATTATTTAAGTTATCAAATTGACAAATCTCGTAAAAACTTCAATTTAAAATTAAATCCATCAGTTATATATCAAAAATCAAACAATGTCGCTTATAACTACAGCTCATTTTTACATTAGAAATTAAATAGTATACACTAGTTGTATTGTACCTAACTAAGTTTAACGAATTATTTATGAAAATATAATAAAAATTAATTGATTCACAAATAAATTGTTTTGGGGAAGTAATATTTTATATTGTTGTAAAACAATTTCTAAAAAATTTTTCCCGAATTTCAGTTTCTTGTATTATATTGATTCATTAAAATACTTTCCCAATTTTTTCCTGTGTAAAATCATTCAAGTCCAAACTTTTCTAAGATTTACGTGCCTCAAAAATATTTTTCCGTAAAATCTTTTCCTAAATTTCAGTTTCCGGAATAATATTCTCCAAAGAATATTTTCCTGAAATTTATTTTGCTAAATAATATTTTCTGCAAAATATCTTTCCCAAATATCAGTTTCCTGTGTAATATTTTTTCTAGTAAAATTTTTCTAAATATTATTGTTCATATTAAATATTATTTTCGGATTTTACTTTCCTGATTTATGAACCCTCGCCGTCAATCAAACACATGCCCTTATGTTTCAAAAACAGTCGAAACCGAAGGTTTTCTATCGTCGAGTGTCTTTTTAACGAAATAATATAAGACGCGCACCTATTGAATTATACATACGACCCACTTATACAAACCTCTTTACATTTGGGTGCGGTCTCTTAGACGAGAACTTGACATGCGTTTCGAAATATTATAATAATACATTTAAATCGCCGTGACAGTTGGTATAATTGTCATACCATACATCATCATAGGAGAGCATTAATGTAAAAACACTTAAATATCGTTTGCTTTAATAATGAGTGATTTTTAATTTTTCTATGGTAAAAATTTCGTTATTGAGAAAATTACCGAATTCAAGTCATATGTATTTCAGTATTTGTGTACGTTTTATAAATTACAATAGTTAAGTATGTGTAAATTAGGCATCAAAATTTCAAAATTTGATTTAAAATATATATTTTTGTATTATGAGCAATGTGTCGAATCTTTGAACTCGATTATCTTAATAAATACTGCAGCTGAATATAGATAGATAAATTCCACCGCACTAGTTTTCTATAAATTATAATGTATAATTATTAATTATACTGATATCACTATCGACTCCATCGTTAACCTACTTTTTACTCGACGAACAGAATATCGATACGTGTAGAAACATTAACAAACGCTTTGACTTAAAACGTAATAATATTGTGTATTACAAAAATAGACGGCGAGTAAAAAAAATATTACAAATTATACAGCATATCAAACGGTATTGAAAAACTTAACGTATTTGTGACAAACAAAAAAAAACAATTTTCTAGGAACTTAATTACGAGATGAGTGTTCTTATATATTTATATATATATTATATAAAGTAACGTCGTTAAAACGAACTTACAACGGGTAAACAATATAAGCCTCACGTATTATCAGTTATCACAATTATTTATCTTTGTATTGTACATTACAATAATAATTATATCAATAGTAGTTTCTTATGCAATATTATATACACATCTGCGGTTTATAAAATATGTTTACATATAAAAAACATTAATATATTAATCATCATCGTACACTATATACGTTAAACATACAGAATCAAACTTTTTTCACTTAATTTAAAATTATATACATTTAATAATTATCTGCGGCGTATCAATCCTATCGTTGGTCTTTGGTCAGACCTACCGTTTGTTCAGCCTGTACCATATGACCGTTGTCGTCAGCACATAAGTGCACAGAAAAAAAAAACATATATAGAAAAATTCGGGATAGATGTTCACTTGGCCGAATTCCATTTCGGTGAGAAACTTTGTCGGGTTCTTGTAGTGGCAGTACATCTCGTCGGAGCACGGTAAGACGTCTCTCCCGAAGCCGTACAGCGTATACACGAGACTCTGGAACGACCCTCGTACAAAACTGAAATAGTGAAGCCACACATAAATGGTGGGTATGTCCGTAAATCGTATAGCAAAACCGAACACGGACAAGAGCACCACGAACACTGGTCCGACGAACACAGACACCTGAAACGAAAAGTTAAAAGTATAAAAAAAAAAAAAAAAATGTTTTTGCACGTCTTTCGTACACAGTTATATATTTTAATACTCATATTTATTGAATTCGCATTATAATTTTGGATAAATTACAATTTAAACATGCGCTGACACGTTGAAAAAAATATTATGTAGAAAAAATAGAAATATTTTAAAAACGATTAAGTTTTAGACACTATTATTAAGTTATTATCTTGAGATATGAATCGTACATAAATAAACAAGTTATTGATAAGTACCTATTTTGTATGCATAATAAATAATATCAATAAAGTGCTAAAAATAAATAAATACTTATTTATATGAAATAATATCGTGGTAAAACATTTTCATAATATTTAATTTAAAAAAATACCACTGTTTTTGTTATTATACATAATGTTATGTATCTTTCGCGTAATTAAAATAATATTATTTATTCTTTATTAATTTCATTAACTGTTCAAACAAGTCTAAGAAAGGTCATGGTATTTTGATTGAAAAGTATTAAACAACTAGTATTTATTAATATAATAAAATTATGATATAAAAGGTGATATTTTAAATATGCTCACCCTATTTGTATGCTTAAATTATGCATATATTCTAAAAATTGGGGGTGAGCATGCTTAAAAAACCACCTTGTATATAGAAATAATATAACACAACCTACTTTAACTGGCATAGTAGCACCACAAAAGAATCCGGTACTCTGTGACGTCAGAGAAGTTACCACCAGAAAAATAGTGAAGTAACTGAATCGCATCAATTCCAGTGGTTGGCTAGTCATGATATACGACGGCACGATGTAGACGAGGCAACACAGTATCTACGTTAAAACAAAAACAATTATTATTATGATTATAATTATATAACACGCGTTTGTTTCCCTTTATTTTCAAAAGGGCAACCAACCTTTTTGATATACACTATTAGACATTGAGTTTCACGTAATGTGAACACTGGTTGACAGAACCAATCGTTTATTGGGATCAAAAAAGGAAAACCTAAACCAAATTTTTGACAAGTGTGGAAAAAAATTACGCGACGCTCATGTGCAATCGACCTTTAATATTGATAGTCTTTTTTCTTTATTGTTATATTTTTTGTTTTTTTTTTTTAACAATATACGTATAATATAATAAATTGTGCGAATTGAGGGGAATAATGTAAAACACGATTTATGAATTTAATTGCTTAATAAAATGCATTAAGCGTAACAACTCGTTGTATTTTATTGTATTTCGTGACCTCACCTGAAACGGTATTTCAACAAGTAGTATAGATATCATGTACGGGAAAAGTGTGAACCAACTGTTAAAGTGTTCCCGCTTCAAGACCTTGTACTCTAATGGAACTGAACAGAAAAAAACATAGGTTTTTGTAAATATTAAATACGTTCATATAATAAAGATTGCAGTTATCATACAAAGTACTATAATAATAATATAATATACTCACAAGACACGATAACTGCCATCTGACCAGTGTAAACCAAAAACAAATTGCTACCATACACAAACACCATGTTGCTGATCATTACCGACGCATCGTTACCCACATCACGGTATAGGTATCCAAAAATAAGGGCAATGACTAAATGTGCGATGATTCGTAACATAAGGTTCGCCTGAAATTGTATAAGCCATCTACGTTAAGATAACTGTTAAGTAGACGACAATATTTTTTTACAATAACTCCATAAAGGATATTTTACGTACGTGAGGTTGGCACCACACTGATAGTATAGACTTGCACCAAGCACGTCTAACAAGCATATTTGGTGCATGTTAAACGTTGTTAGAAAGTTGTTAGAAATTGTTGGACTTTACTATCCTATAGTTGTACATTTGTGGTGCCAACATCAAACAGCACCAAACTAAAGCTCGAAGTTATGGTAAACGATTTTGAAGAACTTCACGGCATTGTTAGACAGTTTGGGCACCACAGGCTATAACTTGATAAATAATGTCCATTAAGTTCCAAACAACGTCCAACAAGCACCAGCTATGTTTATTGGACGTGTTTGCAAGTACGATTACGCTATCAGTATGATGCCAACTTCCCACAGGTATTTTTTTTCAAATTACTGCGATCAGCATAATATTCACATGCTATATATTTTATACTACACAATTTAATGAATATTGTTTATTATTTAACTGTATGTAATCGCGTAGTTCATGTACAATTGATGTGGGTTATATTTTACTCACTTTGTTACGTTTGTACATAATTATATTTCGCAAATACAAATGATAGGCTTGTAAATAATATGGAGGTTTGTTTAAGATTTCGGTTTTGAATGGTTGTTTCTTGACAACAGTATTATTGTTCTTCAAGAATGTGCCTACAAAACGAATACATTTTTATATGAATGATCATCACCATATTCTATAATTTCACATTACAATGTATAAAGTAAACAAACCATTTTCTAGTTGTAAATCTTGGTCCCCGGAAATTAAATGACAGTTATTGTGTCCGTTACTATATGTGATTTTTGTTGTATCAGCCAGTTTGACCAGTACATCAGTACCATACTCGCCTATGGCCACTTCGATCACTAATATTGATAAACAAAAAATATAATAATATACAATACAAATAACTTTAAAATACAAAAAAATCAATAACTCTAATAATTAAATAAATCCTAACACCTTTTCACTAAGTTTTATCTTGTAATAAATTAATACAATATAATAAAATAAATATTATAAAGTTTACTTAAACATTTTATGTATAGGTACTTAAACTTAAGACATCCGGGATAACTATTCAATCTAATATACTCCCAAATAATCTAATATATAAATGACTGTTATCTTTTTCCTTTGGAAAAAAAACCTAACTTAACCTGTTCATATACTCACAAAAGTCAGCCGGATTATGGTACGGTGGACATACGACAAACCGCTCAGCAAAGTAAGGAATAACGAGGTTGGGAGGTCCTTGGTAGATGCATTGGCCCGAGCTCAACGCATAAATTTGATCGAACTTTTCAAACAGTAAAGCACTGGGCTGGTGCAGTGTGCATACCATAGTACGGCTTTGATTGTGGGCTAGATCAGCCATCAGTGATACGAACTGGCTGCAAGATTGGCTGTCCAAACCACTATAAAAGATTATTATAATTTAGTTTATACCTCGTCATAATATGAATTAAATTATATAAACGTAGTTAATAATATTTTTATTATATATTAAACCTGCATATACATGCATTGTAATATTTAAATTCAACGCATTAAAATCATTTATATTTTTACCAGACAATATAATATGTTGGTTTACAAATGAGCATTTTTGTATTTTCAGTGTACGTCATAACTTGGAACAATATAAATCTATAACGTGTCAATAGTTGTATACACTCGTACCAAAGAATACGTTGTATATTATGGTAATAAGTTATACTACGAAAACAAATAGAACTCAAAGTTCTAAAATGTACGTGACTATAAATATTTTTTCCACTTTGAACCAATCACAAGTCGAATATAATAATATATCAGTTTTCATCAAGACGTTGGTAGCATAAATAAAAAAATATCTGTCGATGTAATGTTGAAATGTAACCGAAATAAAAGTACCTATGTCCTAAGATGAAAACACATTAAGAACTGTTTTATGCAAAAGACGTTGACGTCCTGAATGACGTCATAATGAATGAATCAGAGTAATTACAAAGAATATAATGATAATAATATACGATGAAAGGATTGTTCCGTGTTGAACAACAAAACTGGTCCAACGGTTTTGTACCGTAATAAATAATAATATACAACAAAAAGTGTACGTAAGATTACGTAATAGGTTTTAAATGATAATTTTATCCTGAGCATACACTTGAAGTTTCATTCTTCTTACGAGAATTCATTAGGGTTTTATGCCTCTTTTGTGTGTTTTTACTGTAATCATTCATCAAATATTGAACACCTATTTCAGCTAAACGAATGAAATGTTAGGAAAGTTGACCTTCGAAAAAGTCACGTCGTAACTGACTCGTAAAAAGTGTTAAAAAAAGAAACCTAGATTTATTTTATTTGATAATTGTGATTTGAAAAATTAAATTAAAATCATTGTTTCATGAACTAAAAAAAAATGTCCACTTAAATAAATGAACGAA
>JACXSJ010003811.1:0-18980 GCA_014851325.1 Pentalonia nigronervosa | reverse complement strand
TATTATTTTTTTTTTTTTTTTTTTTGATTATTAGTAATATTGTGGGTTAATAAAACTTTTGTTAAAAACATTTGAAAATGTTATTGTGTGTAAAAAACATAATAATATACATTAAAAGTTTCAATCACATACGAAAATATTTTTCAATTACAACGAAATGACTACATAACATCATTATTCTTCATTTAAATATCTAATTTTGTCCAAATTTAAACTTAAAATGTCTATAAAAATGTAAATATATTTTTTAGATTTTTTGGTTACAATATTAACCTGATACTTACAAATAACGCTTTAAATTTTCAATTCTTAGCTATAAAAACTAAATATTTTATAAATTTTTAACTATAAAACAATTTGCAAATGTTCGATATTTGTATAAATATTGGCCAAAATGTATCTTATAAAAAAAAATTGTATCTATATATTTTTATATTTTGAACTGCTATTATAATAACTTATTAGGAACTTTCTATTAAATTTTCAAGCTTTTTGACCCAACAATAGTTTACAGGTATACAATGTCTAATTTCAAACAATCATAAAACATTTGCTTGATTTTTCGGTAAACTTTGTGAAAGGTAGAAAAACTTATAAAAAGTCTGGTGTTAAATTTTCAAATCTTAGGCTTAAACGGAAAAATGTTTATACATTTTTAAATTAAAAAAAAAAATATGCTTGTCTCTTTATCATATTTTAATTATGATTTATAGTATGGGAGCAAGCTGCAATTTTTTCAAACAAATCAAAAAATCGTTTTACTTGCATATGGATGTTGTAAATTTTATTTGTTGTTACAAATACATATTTTTGTCAATTTATTTAATTAATTAACAAATCAATTTCATTAAATAACTATTAAAATAAGCCAAGCTTTTTGCACGTTCTATGATTTTGTTTTTAATTTAAAGAGAGTATTTCCATATGTTATTTAACAATATTACTCATTTGTTACTTAACAAATTTGTCAAATGTTGTGTGTTCGTAAAATTATTTGAAATAAATATATTATTTTCGTTATTTCAATTATAATCTTCGAAATTGGGGGAGGCGTTTTCTTAAGTCTGATCTTGTTAAAAAGTATGAATACTAATATATTATATTTAAGTGAAAAGTGATTTGTTGCCATCTAAATAATCAAATACTTTAATACTTAATAATTACTAAAGTATATTTTCGAAGGTATTTGAAGCATGCAATTCTTTTTTTTCAAAATCGGTGAGCTAACTTCGTAACTTTGAAAGCTCATACAAGCCGCCCAGGTTACTTGTAAATTCTGAAAACTGTCTTGCAAATACTGCTAATCATAAGCTTTCGTTTGATACCTGTTTCGAAGTTCTAGGACAACTTGAGTGAAGTTGGCCTAACTTTTTCATTTTTGGTTTTGTGGTGAAAGTTTGGACTTGCAAAAAACTTGAAAAATAATGGCACAAATTTTAAAAAAATTGCTGTACTCAGGTAGGCCAACTTCAAAAACGTTTGTTCACTGTAGTGCCCATCGCATAGTAACCAAATTACGTAGGTACTCTGTACTCGTTGTATTCATCCAGTATCGACTGTTTGAATGTTATTATAGTTATTGCAAAATCTCTCTCTCTCTCTCTCTCTCTCTTTCTCTGGCCCTCTCCCTCGTTCTATCCCAACCCGTCTCTTCTATCTTGGTTCGTGTACAGGTACTTTAATTCATTAACTGTCATTGTGTAGGTTACCTATAATATTATTATTGTACAATATCGTATTACTTATTAATGCTATAGACATGAATAATATACAGTAATTTCGTATTGATGCAAGTATACCTATTTAAACGTATATATCTGATAAGCATTTAGGCATACCAGAGCAATATAATATACCTGTGTACACACCATGAATTCCATTAACATTACACTAACAACAGAGCACTGGTTAATCCATCAACGATTATTTACTATATGCATATATGTTACGGTCAATAACGAAAATTATGATATTTACGTTAAAGCAGTGGCGCAAATAGGAAAAATGTTTAAGGGGGGCTCAAGTCCCAACACATTTTTTTTTTAAATTATAAAATACGTATGTAAATATGTATATAGGTACATAATTTTATGGATGGTATCTGTATTTCTTCAATTCTAACTTAAGTAGTTAAGCATCATGCATAATAAAATATATATAATATAAAAATAACAATATTACAAATTTTCAAATATTTCCTTTATATATTAATTGATTTATTTCATAAAAAAAAATAATAATTTGTAGTTAAAAATAGTGATATACTTTAATATTAACCATGTATTTAAATAAATAGAGACATTTAATGTAATTGTATACGTCTCTCAGTTTTTTCAAAAATATTTAATATGCCTTTATTATTGATAGAAATGTTACTTTCTATATTCAAAATACTTTATTTTACTGAACCTATCTTAATTCATACAAGCTCGCAGCCATGTTTTTATACACCGCATAGTAGAATATGATCTTTCACAAGTCATTGTACTTACGGGAAGAGTAACAGCTACTTGAAACATCTTATAAAAATATGAAAATACCTTACCATTATATAATGTCAAATGCTGTTTTATTTTCTCTAAACTAGAGTTTTCACCCAAAATTTTTTTTTTTTAAACAGACATTTTAGACATCAGTGAATGATCGAAAATTCCAAATAAATCCTTAACAAATATTATAACCATTAATTAAATGCTTGAAAAATAATAATGTATTTTACAAGTACCTTGTAATGACCAATTAAAAATGAAGAACCTTTAAAATTGAATTTTAGTAAATTATCTACTGATGAGGCTATTTGAAGGATTTCTTCAGAAAATTTTATTTTTAAAATATTTATCATTGTATCTAATATACAATAATAAGCTTTTTTTTTTTAATAGTTTTTTGTCGTTTCTACAATATCTACAGTATGATCATCACTAGCACTAGTTGTTGATAAACAAACAAAATCTTTGAATTCAGATGGCTCTTTTCGTAATATTTTCTTTGATACAGCTATAACCAAATAAATAAATTATCATTAGATATAAATTAATTCAGTATTATTTATTTCATACATTGCAAAGGAATTTCAAGAGAAATTTCATATTTAACGCCAAATTCAAGTGTTTCATTCCAAAGTGTATTATAATGTTGTTCAGAATCACGATGTTCTTGTGAAGTTGTAATTTCTTCAACTATTAAAGATTTAGAATTACTTAGGATTGCTAATTTTAATTGTAAATGGTTTGATAATATATAAATAATATGTAAGACTGCCTTTAATATGAATAAATATATTACAAAATCATTAGATTTAATTGTTGAATAAACCTTAAATAAAAAAAAATATATAAATTCAATATTTTTTATTCAAAAATAAAATAAAATATAGCTACCATTAAATTATATAAATCAATACCAATTACTTCAGCGACATCCTTTTTTTTTTGAGTATCAATTTCTTCTTTTAAAAACTGAAATAATACAGTTAACTGTTTATTGCACTTAACTGAACTAATGATTTTTTTAATCCAAGTTGATTTTAAATTTCATTGAATTTTTTATTTTTTGAATGATATGAGAAATATACGTAGATAGCTTCTAGTCCATTAAATAATTTCCTAAGATCCTAAATAAACAAAATAAGGTTTTAATTATTATAAATTATTAATATTATACCTACTTATATAATATTAATTATTATAGCAATAGCATGGTGGTACTAAGAAAACAACATTTTTCAAACAAATAATAAATAATAGGATTACATTCAAATATTTGCATGTGCCCACAATCACTAAATTTAATTTGTGTGCCATACAGTGAATGTATATAGCGTATTGATAAATTTGCTTAAGTTTAGTTTGGACACCTCCTTTTTGATCAGACATTACATTTGCTTCGTCAAAAGACTGGCCAACAATTGGAATATCAGATACATTACTAAAATGTAATAAGTCGATAATAAATAAATATAATGCATTAGCATTTTGACTATATGATACATCTACAAATCCTAAAAGACGTTCTTTCACCTCTAAATTGTTGGTATAACGGATATAGATAGACATTTGCTCTTCTCTATGAAATTTGTACTTAAACACATTGATATTTATTGTTTTAAACTGTTACAAAATAATTAAGTATCATACTTAAAAATATTTATTTTTATTTACCAGCTTCATCACACGAAATTGAAAACATGCCACACATTTTAACTTCGGAAACAATATTATTTCTCACATATGAAGCACAAATGTTTATTAAATCATTTTGAATGGCTCAGCTATTATGGTTAGTTGAGTTGGGGATATATATTTTTTTCAAATTCAATATGATGTTTAGAAAACAACATGCACAGCTTTTTAAAATTACCTAAAATAAAAAATTAAAATATTATACTTAATTTTTAAAGGTAACCAAATCATTGAAATCACAAAGTATAGCATTTATTTATCCTAAATTTTATTTAAAGCATCTTAATTTTCACGATGACCCCTAAATGGAAGTCCCTACCGTCCAAGAAATATAACAATATCAATTAAACATTTAATATACTGCCGGTTTTTGTCAATGTGCTCCTTGTTGGTTGTTGACATATTTGATAAAATATAGATTTATAATACCTTGTTTTAAAGAACGTTTATAATCTAACCACATTGACGTGCAATTAATGTGATTAACCGTTAAAGTGTGCAAACTTAGTTTTCATTTGTTTGTCTTAGAATCTTTTGATCTACAAAACTATAGAAGATTAGATAAAATATTTATTTATTATAATTCATACGGATAATGTCCAATTTACAATATAATAATAATGATAACAGTACCTAACACAACAATGCCTAATAATTAATAACATATTGTAATTATTAAAATTATACCTATTATAGGTACATATTCAATTATAATAACATAGATTTCAATTAATGAATAATTGGCTTTAACAGTTAAAGCCCGGCTAATGTCGAAAACTACCTTGTATAATAAAATTTAAGTAAATGACCGGTAATTTACGTAAGTGGCGACACATAATGATTAATGTTGTAAACACGGGTATTATTTTATTATTCACGTCAATTCCCAACTCCTGTTGGACAATGTTGTAAACTATACGTTTATTTGAGAATAACATACAGGTCACTATCAGTTATCTATCCGCACATGTTAGTATCTATTATTTATATTAAATATGATTGATACAAGTAAATCAATATTATAATTTAAATACAAATTTCTTTTTATAAATAATATATTATTTAAACATATTAGATATAAACCTAAAAAAATGTGAAACGTGTTTTATTTCCCTGGGAGCTGACAATGAAAATACAAATTGCGTGAATTGCCAACGCCATAAACAAATACAAAATAAACGACATAAATCAAGCGAATGCTTAAAGAAACAAGCTAAAAAAATGATGGCTATTTCAAATAAAAAATTTAATCTACTAGAAGTCAGTACCACAGTTAAAATATCAATATCTGATGTTGAACGAGCACGTGGATCACCACGAAACCTATTAGCACTTATTACCTAGGTTGAAGATGATTTATATAAATTAGGTAACTACTTACAAATTATAATTATATTTTTTAGATATATATTATTGAACTTATAAATGTTTAACTTTAATTAGGTACAGAGAACGGCATTCTTAAACATTTGTATACTCAATCGCAGATCAATCACTGTAAACAATTTTTCGTTGACTTGGAATCTGTAAATAACGAAAAGAAAATTACAACGATAGAAGTTGTAAGTTATAGTAGTATCGCTGGGTCACAAGGTTACAAAAGGTGCAACTGCAAACTAAAGTGCAAAACAAATAAATGCATTTGCTGATCACCGGGAACGTCGTGTAATTCAAAATGTCTCAACGGCATGCCTTGCGAAAATAAATAATAATAAATTATAAATATAATATAATAAAAAAAAAATAATACAAATAATTATAACTGCAGGCAGAGTCTGTAAAATTTAATTAACGTGTGTTTTCAGTCACTCGCGTAATTGGCCGTCAGTCAATGGTGAATAGCGTTGATGTTTGGCGATTGAGGTGAAACTGTTTTATTTTATTTTCGCGATTTACAACAATAAACGATCGTGTTGAAAACCGTCGTTATTGTCCGGTAGTTTACGAAAATAACCTAGCCACTTGGCTGCTAACGTCAATGACCGGTTAATGATGTAAATTTTCAATTTTCGACATTGATCGTAACACACATACACCGACAAACCCTTCGCTCTGTTCAACACGCCGTGTATATCCATTACAATAATAATAACAACAACAATATAATATACAATCGGCACACACACACTCAATACTCGGATAGCGACTGATGTACGGGCATAATATCGGATCATCCCAGCTCGAGTGGGGCGTGGACGGGAGGCGAGCGAGAACTGTTTCTAAATTATGACATTTCGGTATTCGTACTCGAATTAGTGATCCGCTTGAATTAATTTCACATTTTCGTGCGCGTAATAGAAAATATCGATCTGGACATGTCTGTTGTTCGCACCTCCGTGTCTCGGCAAATCGTCAATTCGAGTAATATGCGCAGATGCCAAATGCAAATGACGGGTTTATATGCATGGAAGCCACCGCCGAGTGGATATTGTAATCTGCAGGAAATGCGCGTACATAATATGTGAACGAACCACACAACGATATTACTTTGTAAATTGATTTACTTTTAAAGTTTCCAATACTTTTCGATTTTAATTACAAATCGATTTTCGTACGGCGATAACACATGGCGTGCTGTTGGTGAACACTTTTTTTTTATTTAAATTCGACATTTTACCGTTTTTGCCATGTTTTTCATTCGTTTAGTTAATTATTTGTATCTATTTTATAAACCATGCACAATCGTTCAATATATATATATATTATTGACAAATGTCTTGAAATGCAAGTTACTTATTAAAAATATTGTACAAATCTACACTTGGAAAATTTTTTATTTATTTTACATGTTTGTTCACAATAAAAATATTTTTATATACAAATCCGAGAGTTGAGTAAAGAAACCTATTGCCTTAAATGTTTTTAAAATCAACACGTTCCAAATAATTATTATTGTCCTTCTAAAAAAATCTCACATAAGTCTATTTGTCTACCTGTATACAATTTAAATTACCTATATTCTCACATAATTTGTACCTAGTATTAGAATGCTAATAATTTTGAGATATTAGCTCATTTGAATGTTTAATATACTGGTAATATTTCACGGACATAACGTTAACTGAAATATTATTTATTTATTCAGTTGCTGTTAACCCGTTAATATAATCATAACTTACAACAAAATCAATTTACATTCCTATATAATATGCATATACAATATGCTTGTAATATATTATATAGTTTGATATATTTACAAATAAAAATATAATAGGTATATAATAATAATTTATTGCAATCAATTAAATTAAACAACAGGCTTAAAAAACTGACGTTAAAATATAGCAATTGGAAATAAGTTGCATACTTCTAGTCACTCTAATACCTATGGACACATATTTAAATTAAAAGCGATTTATTACTAATAATGCCTCAATACATTTTTAATAAAATATAATTAAATATTTTTTTTTTTATTAATGAATACACGATTTACTAAATTATGTATAAGACCGATTTTATGTTTATAATAAATTACAAACATATATTTAAATACGATTTGTATATATTAAAAATAAATCATTAGATAAACAAATAAATATAAAATAAAAAATTGAATTTCATCAATATTATTTGAGGATTTGTTTGGTATTATTATTCAAATGCATAATAAAATTGTATTCGAACATAGATCGATAAAATTATAGTAAGTACTTATTTTATTTTATATTAATAACATACAAGTTATTAAATTATAAGTTGTGATAAATAGTATGTCAAGTTAAATAGAATTATTATTTTTGTTTATGAATAAAAAAAAAAGGAGTCTAAACTAGCTTTAAATAATTATTATTATACTTCATATTTACTTGTGTCAAGTTGTTATACTGATCGACTTTGGAAGATTATTTGGTTTTGATTTTTGAAGTGTAAAGATCTATCGAAATAAAAATTTAATCCCGGTATTTTGAACCAGGTCAATGGAACTAAATGGCCCTTATGCGGTGTCTGTATTTTTTCATAGTGATCCTTATTTTCTAAGGATGCAATCCTACTCTTATTTATTATATTAAATGTTAATATTATACCATCTAAAACGATTTCAACATTTATATCACATAATTATTTACAACAATTTTATGTTCTTATATACGAATTAAATCCTGTTTTCATACAGAATGTGCAATAATTACTGTATAATATCATATTACCTACTATTGGAAACAGTGGAAACATTTAATGATTGAAGTCTAATAAAAAATATATAAGTTTTGTATGCTGTATGAAATTTAATTCAATAAACAATCACGTCAATGTCACGGTAGAATAAATAATAATAGAGTAAAATTAATAATGTAAAAAGCAACATTCAAATAAATTTATTATTTATAAGGATTTTATTTTATTTTTCTCAAGACTACTTATTTGATATTTTAATTTACCAAAAAATTCAAATAAATTTTTTTATCTAAAAATGTTATTAATTTTTAAACTTACAATTCGTTTTTAATGTAAAGTAATACAGTGTTATAAGCTTGTAAACATCGATAGTCAATCGTTATATACCTACATTGGTGTGAAACATTAAAAAAGGAGTCTACCCGGCCAACAAAACCCTTTCATTTTCATCATCAGTGGCTTCCATTCGACAGGCGTGTGCACAATTCAAAAGCAATCGGGAAATTCCGCTTGAGTAACCTCTCTTGTTTGTTTCGCTTACCGTGGTAAACTGGCTTATAACTTAGGTATATAATATAAAGGTTAGAACTTTTTAGAGACGGAAAAGAAATATCTGCAGTCCTCTTTTTTTCAAATAATATTTTTTATACATGTTGAAGATAAAACGTAATATCAAAGTGAAAATAATGAATATTACTAAAAAAAAAAAAAACAATTTTAGAACAAGTTCAACAATTCATTATTATTTACACAAGTACGACAGAATAGCAATAAATTGTTGATCTCAGTATTACATTTGTCATATTTGTTTCATGCTTTCTTTTACGTTACCTTGCAAACAAAATGGCTAGGTCAATTTTTAAATGTTAGGCATATAGACAATTTATTAATTCCTAATTGACATGATGATGAACGCGAACAATCATACTTGGGGTTTTCAAATATTTATTAGCAATCGCGTGTATTTTTATTCCTGTTAGATACCACACAAAGAATGATAATTATTTTATTTTATTAAATGATTAATATAACAAAACAAACAATCATATTATTATTTGATGCAATGTAATATTATACCAAAAATATATTATTATTTTAAAATATTGCATTCTCCGTCATTGTTTAAGTCTGTGAATAATCCCAGACGATTCAATTCAGTTTATATACAGTTGATTGAATATACTTATATAATAAATATTGTAAACTTAATAGATATAATATTTGAATGTATATATTTTCCTACGTCTTCAGTGAAAAAACTTACAAAGTTTACTGTTGAATTCCGCAGAATTATATTTATAATATTATATTGTGATTAGCGATCGATGATCGTTTTCGATTTTAAAAGATAACATGCTTAAAAATTCAAACACATACAAAAAAAAATTCTCCCAAATCCAGATTCCCACGAGACTAATCTCGGTGAATGTGATCCATTCGACCCTATCAGAATTGTAGTTACGATACGATTTAAAAATGTTCAAATATTATTAAGGCTCGATTAGTGTTTCGGTGATTTGTGACTCTTTGTTTTGTTTGTCATTTCGTTTTGGGCGAACAAAAATGTATTGGATCAATATATAGTTTGTCCTATTGAAAATATTTAAAATGGCAAATTAGAGAGAGAAAAAAATGAAAATCTTTAACGTGAATAAAGTATGTTTAATATGTATGAACGAGGGTACAAGCACAATTTACATTATGAATGTATGGAAGTATTTTCAATTTCACGGTTCCATACATATTGAACAGCCTATATAGGTCGCTTCTACCCTGTGTTTTGGTATTTAAGATTTAAACGCTCGAGAGCAATATGGGCGCAAAATAAAACAATAGTTCGCTGTTGCTGGCATTACAATAGCATTACAATAGTTGGTACTCATAAAATAAAAATGATTTTTACTTAATGTTATTATTTTTTTTATATGACATAATTAATTAATTATTGTTCAATGTAAATTGAATACTAGAAATAGTCGCTTATCAACATTTAATTCATAACTCTCGAAAGGGATTTAAATAACACTATTATAAATAATAATTTTCTATTTACGTTATGGCATTAAGATTGCACAAGTATATTCGATTTTCAGTCATATTGAATATGAATAAAAATACATAGAATATGATATCTATTAATAATTTATATATTTATTTTACATAACATGAAAATGACCATAATCAATATTAATGACACCCCTTCAAACGCACGCCGTACTTTTGTTCTAAGATCTATTTCAATGCGCCTTAATATTGTTTTCTTTATTTCACTCAATATCAAATTTGTTTCACCAAAATGGTTTCAATAAACCAAATGATCGCACGTTGTTTATTTTTATTTTATTTTTTTATTATTATTAAGGACGTTATGATAACAGTTAGGTATATTATTTAATTTTCTCATTTATAAAATATGTGGTCTATAAGGAAGCCAGATCACGTTGTTATTTTAACGAATCCATTTGTTACTGCAATAGGTGAACTTGTTAAAATGTGTTAGCTATAAATCGCACAATAGAAACAAGACCTAACAATTTCCCGTGTCTACGTCAGATAGACCTTTCAACTAACGGCTTCCGTTTTATTCGAATCTATATATTATACCATAGTATTATTTGATTTCCGTTTAATAGCTATATGGAAGATGGAACACCCGAGTCAGAAAACAGAATTCAACATAGGCATATATAATATATACATTTATATGAGAGGTCTAACAATTAGAAAACAGTATTATTTGAAAATTAATTCACTAGAAAAAAAATATTGTGTGGTATAAACTTTGTCCTTACCAAAACTAAATAAAATTTACTTTTGCTATAAAATTTGAGTGGACTGTGTAGTATGTGAAGTGAAATGATATAATCACCTGCGAGTTATTAGTATTCAGATTTCTGCCTTATATATATATATATTGCAATATTGCAAAATAGATACAATGACAACTAAAATATACTAGCCAGTTACTTTAGGGGTATACGGGTACAACTAAAAGAATGGGAAAGGTTGAACATAAACAATAATTTTACATGGAATAATAAAAAAAATGGTAGTATACATTTATACTAATAACAATAATAATCATAGGACGGTGGTACAAAACGATGGTAACACGTGGTAGATGGTAACTTTGGGCAATGCACGGTAAAAATGGTAACTTTGGTTGGACTTACACGCTGTTATAACGCTTTTTTCGGTCACTCACAGTGTTGGTCGTGATGCGTTAAGGTAAATAAAAATGTCGGTGAAAGTCAGTAGATACATAATATTATAACAACTGGTTTACTGCCAGTCTCATGTGCGGGCAGATCGTTCCCGCCTGACAAAGACTTCTGGGTGAATGAACCGGTTTGTTAGGATTTTCAGTAAGATTTATTTTTTTATTATTATTAGAACTGACGGGATTAAATATAATACTGATAGATCTTATTTATCCTTATTGTTGAAAAGCGTATTTGACCTTTATCTCTAAGACGGTGGCCCGGGATGGGGCGAAACTAATATTTATTTATATATACCTATTAATAAATTCCAAGTTATGTTTTTCTTTATTGCAGAATTACAAGTACAATTACAATTAACTATAGAGATCATCTTTCGAAGCAAGCGTGTTCATTTGAATAATAAGATAAAAAAATATAAGTATAAAATATATAATTAAATGATTTGATATGTTTGCATAAATCAACTAAAGAAATATAAACAATTATACATTTCACTAATCACTATACAAATCGTAGTCACAATCATTTTATCACTTATAAATGTGTGCGTGATGTGATTACTGCGGTACACAAGTAACGTAAGATGATATCATATCCATTCCACAACCATTCTAACTATTTTATAACTACCATTGTAGATAACTAAAAAAAAAAATTAATATGGGCACAGACTGCCAGCCATTGACCTAAGTACCTACTAACTTAGCAAATTTAAACTATAATCATATTAGTAGTTAGGTACCTAACTTGTAATAGCTGTATGTTTAATAAAATGTACATTCAAATTTTAATATAAATTACAGCGTATCGTCAAAAAAAAATAAAAAAAATAACAGTGATGTAGGCGTGAAGCGAATGAATTCCAGAATGACCCCCATCAAATACGATATTGTATAGACAACACGTATTATTATATAACTGCGATATTTTAATTGCACCACCCTCCACTTTGTTATTTTTACATTTGATTGCTGTTTTTAAAAATCTCTTCAGCTGGTTTTAGTGGATTATCCAGTTTAATAACTTCTACATGAGTAAAAGAGTTCGACAGGGAACTCATTTTTACTTTTTTTTTAATCAAATTTAACGGTTGAGGTAGATGGTATATTAATTGTGGTGGGCGATTTTAGTGACAAAGACTTTTCAGAGATAAGTCTTTTGTTTTTATCGTTAACTGATATAAGAAGTAGGTTATGTTTAAGAGTATTAAGTACGTGTTCCATCGTTTCATGAACGGAATTAGTTTGCTTATCTATTGTTGTGAATGAAATATGTGTGTTCATTAAGTCCGCCGGGTGATTGGTATCTTTTAGCCAGTCCACGGGGTTATCTCCTAACGTCTCTTTTTTTTGAGAAAGGTATGAGTTGTGGAGACTTCTCTATTGATTCTGTATCTTTTTTGGGGGAGTTTTCTTACATGGTCATTAAGTTTTGGTGATAAGAAGGGGTTTGATGCGTTCAAGATAGTTTTTTTGTACATATTGAATGTATGTACAGTATATTTACAAGTTATTGAGTCATCTATGAGAAATATTCGGAATTGCGATCCGTTTGAATTTATTATCACTGATTCAAGGAGTTTTATCGTATCCTCTTGCTTTATATACATTTGTCTTCTAAAGCTAAGTATCTGTTCGTACCCTTCAATGTTTATCCCTGCTTTTAGGTAGTTTATTTAGGATGTAGGGGTAATATTGATGTCTTTAAGAACGTTAAGTATTTCTTGATTTGATATTGAGGGACAAACATCAGAAATAATTATTCTCTTTGCTGGATTAATTAATCTACGCAATTGTATTTCTTGGTCATCAATAATTATTATTTTAGTTTTTTCCACTAATGCTTTTAATACATTTTTGCTGGATAAGAAAATACAAAATCGATTATTAACACGATTCTGGATACGAATGTGATGTTTTTTGGTGATACGATTTGGCCAACGGCTATAATATATTCTTTCTGAGGAATCCCATCTATGGAATTGAAAACTAGAGCTTGGTCTCTTTTTGGAGAGTTAGAAATGGCAGTTATTGAAGCGAAAAATGACTCTGTTTTATAAAAACTTTTATATAAAATATATGGTTTGAAAAAATATTTTAAAAAGAAACATTTTTCTTATCTATAAAATAGTAAGTATATCTTATTTATGGAGAATTAAAATGGCCAAATTATTGTTCTTTTATTTATTAATGCTATCAGAAATCATCATTAAAAATGCAAGTTGTATGAAGTATTTTATATATCCTACTATTATTGGATAATATTTTGATGAACAAACGATGGCAAACATGAGAGTATATTATATATTTATATTAAAGTCGGCAAGTACAATGGTACAAGTATAAATGGTTGGAACTTAAGAGTGGTTTTACATTTATACTATTGCTAGATCGACGATCGATTGTGCATGCGATTGTGTTGGCCAAGAACTATGGAACTATGTTATAGACTACAATAATAATTTTTAACTGCATTATACGTCGTTGTTTATTTATCGTGTGATCGTTGACAAACACGTTTGATCTTTCATTTAATAAACTCTAAAAATCGTCATTCGGTAAATAACAATGAAAAATAAAAAACCATTGTCTGTCGTACGGTTGCCCTCGTTTATATAAAACGCGTCTATTATTAGCATTATTAAAAATAAAAGCGATCGTCGTCGCCAGTGGATTATTTCTATTTCAACGGAACCGACTGCGAGAGTCCCAGGCACCAGCTAGTCGTTTTTGTCACAGACTTCGGGCGCACAATAATAATAATAATAATAATAACAATATAACATATTATTATTATTGTTGTTGTACTCGGCGGTCGTTATCCGTCACCGGACGACAGCAGTAACCTACGCCCGAAAATAATAAGTCCTACTCGAATTCATTACAAACGGTGCGTTTCCTTGAAACAACAGAACAAAACGATATCGCTAAACACTGCTATAGTTGTAGGTTAGGTATGTTGCAAGCAGCGCGTTGGCTAAAAGTTACAATGTATGCCATAAGAAATAATTTGCTTGTTTCCACTCACTTGGGTAGGCAGATAGGTAGGTATGTAACCTGCAGTTAACGTTTCCCCGCCAGTAGTTCGGGTTGTAGCATTTTTCGTGGTTTTACAAGACGCGTAGAAGTGATTCTGAAAACGTTTTCAACCCAGACTGCGAAATTATAACATTATTGTGTTATAATAATACTGTGTGAATTTTCTCTCCAGGTCTCTCTAAGTTGCATTAAAAATTATGTTAGTTTATCAATGCTTAAAAAAAACCATTTTTTATACGTGGATTTTGATTTTTTCAGAAATCTTCTATAATTCAACAAATAAAATTGAATCGTGTGAACGTTATTTATTTTTGTTTTTATTTGTTTTTTTTTATATGTTTTTGTTTTTTATCACCATCATCATTATCATTCTGTAAACAGATGTTTATGTAGGTATTTGTTAATATTACAAATATTATAATATTATAATATTACAAAATATTACAAATATCACGAAAATTGTTCATTTTATTATTTTTTTTTTTGTACCTATTGAATTTTTGATATTCTTTAAAATATCAAAACTAAAATAACAAATTTAAACAATGTTCAATAAAAATGCAAACTATTTCAGTCGATCAATTTTGAATTATTTTGAATTAATGCGTTATAATATGCATAATATTATTATATTATTAGTATCCTTACAGCATTTACATGCTCATATAGTACGATATTTTGAGAGTTCAAAAGTTGTTTTGATGCTTATACATTTTTTTCCCCAAACAGCTTGTTCAGTTGGTAAATACAGTGCTGGAAGATCGATAACGTGGAAAAAGAAGTAGTAAAAAAATGAGAAATCATTAAGGGTGATCGTAGCCGGAAATTTTGCACCATTTAGTGTGCGGGGCAACCAGCAGCTGATCTATCATTTTCCCCGTGACAGAAGAGATGCGATAATACTGTAATGGACTTTGCAAACTTTCCCTCGTTGTGCTTATGTCACGTATATATATATATATATATATATAGTGTATGAAAAAGACCGATGGTAAAAATATTAGCGTCGTTAAATTATCGATAAATGAACAGAAGAAAGAGAGTCCGAAAAATGTCTAGCATATTATTAAATTACTTAAAATACTAACTTTCTTGCGGGATCAGTGGTTAATACTTGTACATATATTTGTATTTTCTTTACTGACTAATTTCGTTGTCCCTGTAGAGTTACTTGTATAATGTAGGTGGGGGAGGGAGGTAATCGTGGTAGTCAGTATTCCTCATGTTTTTTTTTTTTTTTTTTTTTAAAGGTGTAATTTTTATTATATAATAGATACATTTTAAAAAAGCTTAAAAATATAATGTTATTCGACTTTATAAAAAAAAAAATATAGTTATTTCATTGTAATAATACATATTTCACATATTGCGTAACACAAGCATAACGGAATTATACGCATTTGATAAAGTACATTATACTCCATACGGTATAAAAATTGGCGTAACTAGGTCTTTGAATTTGAGAGGACTCGAGTCTCACCTAAAATCTTTTTTTGCATACACTTAAGTGACATTTTTTTGGCATAATCAATAGATAAAATAAAATGTCAATTTTTTATATACAGGTTAGGATTTCCAATTAACCCACTCCCACACAAAATTCATGTATACGCCATTGATCTGATATCGTTTTAAACAATTTGGTAAAAGTTTTAGTTAAAATTAATTTATATACCTATACGATAATAATTATGAATCTAAAATGGATTCATAATTCAATTTACACGGTTTTACATGTTTGCTCGGTAGGTACTTAACCTACAGAAAAAGCAAATTAAACGAACGATAGAAAAAAAGTTACTATTCTATATAATATTATGTTTCAAGTATCTGTTTATTGAGTAGATCACAGTAATGAATGCGTTTAATTTGAATTAAATTATAAACTGTTGCATACGAACAATGGTTGTTCTTAGCGGTGATGAGGCCATCCTCTATATATTTTATAAGGATTTATCGTAAAATATTTCGTTTAAATTATTAATGGAATTAATTTTATTTATCAGTAAACGATTGGTTGAACTATTTTTTGCCAAAAATATTACATAATATAATATAGGTGTTATATCGGTTGCGGTGTCGTAATAGCGATCTATGTATTTTACCAACAAGTTAACAAATAGAGATACAAAATACAAAACAAAAAATATTTACAAATAATTTAAAACAATGTATAATATTATCATGTCTAGAAAATGGTAATATAAATATTTGGTGAAAATGTCAAGTATTTACGGTTATTCGTTTTTGAAACCAAATAAAAAATTTCAACCGAAAAATTGTATTGATATTGTCGAAAACCGGTGTTGCGTAAATATTTCCGTATTTTTGTTTTAGTTTTTCGTTCATAGTTTTATTTTTCAAAGTACAATTGAGATCCGATTTGCTACCAAAAACCTCTATCAATAACGAAGATTTAAGCTTTTTTTTCTTATATTAAAAGCGATACACTTCAGACAAACACGAAAATCAAACAAAATAACACATATATCATTATAAAACCAATACATACACAATGTTCGTCAATGCGCTGATTTCTCTAAACTACCTGAAATATATACCTTTTTATATGAATTTATCACAAATTAAAAAGGTATACATCGATTGTGTCAGGAAAATATTGACTTTATAGTTCAATATAATATTTTTATATATTTTATTTTAATTAAACATGCAAAATGTGTTAATGTAAAAATTAGTATATAACTAAACTATAAAAAAAATACACATAATAAAAATTTTGATATTTATTCAATACAATTTTATGTCCAAGCGTAAAAGTTCTAAATCGTCTTAGTTATAATAAATAATTGAGAATAAGTGTTGAAAAATTTAATCTGAAAATCTAAAATTGTATACAGCAAACTTATACGCACAAACGATGCGAATACCTCAGCACATAATATCTCAATATCGTTTATTTTTCAACTTTTACACTTAATTAAATCATAACATTATTGGTATTTCAAAATCGTCCGGCGCAATTATTGATGTATAACCTTTTTTATACCTCAATATTGTCTGGTGCAATTGATGTATAATCTTTTTAATATAATTTCGTTTTATTTTACCTGCCATTTGTGACGCAATATTGACAGAGTATACCCTACACGCATCGCTCCGCTCAGAAGCTAAAAATCATAATGACATAATTTCGACAGATTAAATTCCAACCACTCGCATTGTTCCAAACTTCGGGAGACTTTAAAACTCGCAAATTGAGTGCGTTCTACGAATTATTCAAATAACCCTCTCTCCGACGCACAGTTGGGCGCAATCAACTCGAATGTACACAATATTTTGTCGTATGACATGTACACATATGTTTATAAATAATATATTAAACAGGCGATATGCCACGTAGTCGCATTATCTGGTAGGTAATGTAGATAATGTATAGAAGACGTCTCGCGTCCCCACGCCATGCAGTAGGTATATATTATTATGGTTATGTTGAGCGTGTAGATATTTAAATAATAATTGTTCCGTGATATATATATATATATATACATCGCGGATTTATACATAGTATAATAGAAGATAGCAACGCGTTGTGTTCAAATGCACAATATAATAATATTTTATCAAGGTTATCAATCAGTCACTCGGTGTGTAAGCGCATCGTTTCGCCAAGTAACAGTTATTATTTGGAGATAAACGCGCGCACAAACAACAAAACACGACCAATTATCACTGCAGGAAATTCTCTCTAGAGGTATTTCCCCACACACACACAGATTATGACAAACCTCTACCCCACTCGTCGATTCCCACCCACCACCCATTTCTATACGTACAATATAATATTATTATAATACTGCGCTGGCGCTGCAATCCGCTCTAACAACCCGAACAGCAGCAGATACCAACACGGACAATGCACAGATAAAGCTGAAATAACTTCAGTTGACATGGGTACAGACGCCAACGACACAAAGCGTCCCTGCTACGTGTACAACGGCAGCCTAAGACTGTGTCACATCTATTATTATATACTTATGCAACCACAACCGCTCCACGGCTGTCTCGACAGCAATATCGTCTGCTTTGTGTGCGGCGTGAAGTACAATTTTTGAATATAATATCTCGTTTTACGGTTCCGCGTGTTTCTATTGTCTCGATATATTATAATATTATAA
Organism: Pentalonia nigronervosa; assembly: GCA_014851325.1. NCBI lineage: Eukaryota > Metazoa > Arthropoda > Insecta > Hemiptera > Aphididae > Pentalonia > Pentalonia nigronervosa. The sequence continues at coordinate 279 of JACXSJ010003811.1, read as the reverse complement.
TATATAACCCAAGCCCAACCTAACTATAAAATGCCATCCGGGGGAACATACGAGTACGACGACCGCAATGACGTGGCGAGCCCAGTGGCGGTTCTAGCGTATGGGCAGGGTGGGCAGCTGCCCATACCAAAATTTCTGGTGCCCATTATTTTAAAAATGTTATTTTTATACAAAAATAAGATATTTCATTATTTGATAAATTATAATGATAGTTTACAATTATATTATAATCATTACATTGATGACGAACTTACTAATATATTATCTATGTGATAATGT
>JACXSJ010003810.1:0-18806 GCA_014851325.1 Pentalonia nigronervosa | reverse complement strand
ATTCATAAGACTACAGGCTTGTCGATACCGTAATACGGGTATTCGTAATAATTAAAAAACAAAAATAGCAGACGACCGTCGGCGTACACATACTTTTATATTTAAGGAATAATAATAATAATTGTGTAGCGTGTGCGTGGTTTGGTCGGTCGGTGCGATAAGACGACGACGACCGAAACAGTCGCGCAGCTGAACATGTCTGTTATTTATAAATTTGGTTTCTAATTTTAAACATATATACGAGTAAAACTGTTTTATATTAATTGTTTCATAAATCGATATTTTTTTCACAAACAATATAATAATATTGAAATAACGGGATTAAAACAGAACAATCTTCTAAAAACGGGATAAAAAGCGTCCCGTTCGAAGTTTATCGGGACAACGGGACATGATGACCAAAAACGGGACAATCCCGTTTTAAACGGGACGTCTGGTCACCCTACCCATGTACCACCACGAATAGCTTGACCACTACGAGCTAAGTAACGAATAGAGCTAATAACAATTTTAAATACTGTACGAGCTTCTTTTTGTTCATTTAAAGACTGTTCAGTAATTAAAGATATAACAGGACGAGAGTTGTTACGAAAATTTAAATATTCTATTGATGCTCTATGGTTTTCACTTTTTTCGTGTATAGAAAACAGCTCAGTGCCCTTCTTCCAATTTTGAAACCCAGTATCAATAAACGATTCTTGCCCATGAATTTTTATTTTTGTTATTTTAGTGTGACTGGCCAAAGCACACGGATAACATAAAACAACATTTTTTTCTTTCACATAATGTAGCCAACTACACGAATTGAACCATTTCAACTGACATGATCTTCCATTTGTTTTAGGGAATACAAAATCGTTTTTGGGAATAAATTGTTCAGTTAAATAAATATTATCTTTAGAGGTTTTTGTTTCTGTTATGGGTAGTGTAGATGAATAAATGGGGATGATTACGTTAATTTCTTTATCATAATCTAAAGTTGTTATATACTAAATATTAATATAACTGAATAAAACATAATTAACACATTCGAGACGATTTAATTTAGTTATTACTAAAAAACTTAAATATAAAAACAAATTTATAAAAAAAAAATCATAATCGTTACTAAAATATTATACGTAAATCGTTTACTCGGCACGCTCTGTATAATACCGTAATGGTAAAAGCAGTGTAGTGTATGTATACACTAATACACTAGATAAAAATAAAAACAAAATGTTAATGTACATACTATCGTAGAAATAAAATTATTATTACTGTCGTCTATAGAAGCAAACTCCATCGAGCCGATACGAGAATGTCCAAGAAAATAACAAATTATTAATTCAAATAAATTCGGGTATTATTAACAGCCAATAGGCGGTACGAATCAAATTCCAGTAATGCTCCACGTGGAGCAATTTTACATCGATTTATGAAATTCAATAGTAGACATAACGCGCGAGACGCGTGATTCGTCTTTCATGAGTAAAATATTGTAACGCGCCAGACACGCGACTCGTCTCAAACGTAACTTTTAGATTTTGACGGTCCGTCTCGAATGTGTTAAATAAAAATAATTGCATACCATTTTCTACAACTGTTTTTGAACATTTTTTAAAAAAATGTGTTATTGTACTTGTAGAGACTCGATGACGCTTCATCCTAATCAGATGAGTCTAAAAATGTAATAGCAAATAAAATGTGGTTATTTACCTAATAATTATTATGACACGTATATTTGAAATTTGAAAATAAATCTTACTTTTTTTTCACAATTATTCTAGTCTCTTGCAGAAGTAATGAACAAAATTACACAAATAAAAATTTATAATACTACGGCGCGACGCAACCGAGTCAAAACTGGCGATTTTTATCATGTTTGTTTTTCCAATGTTATAGAACTTCTCTCACACACGCAACGCGATTATTGTCGCGGAGAGTGCGGCGATAAGAATTGCATGCGATTGAACATGTTTACATTAGTTTGACAATATAATTATAGAAGTGCAATGCGCATGCCATAGCAGCATTTCTTGGATTTTTTTTCCTTATCTGTGCTCGCCGCTCGGTGCAATGTGTATTCTTAGTATTTTAAATTACTAATGGATATAATATATTACTTGCTGAACAAAATTATAGAATAATATTTAGGTATTGTACTATTGTGGGCTAAATGTAAATATAATTAGGCCATGAAGTCGTGGGGCCTTGCCCCCACAGTATTTATCTTGTGGGGGCAATTGCCCCCACTGCCCCCATTGTTCCGACGCCCCTGGCCATTGTCTATTCAGGTTCAAACGAACTGTGAGGTCCAGACTGTTATTAAAATTAGCATTGCATATTTATTTTTAATTATTCATATTCCTCATTAGAGCATATTTTGGTTTTCAAGAATATCGAACTTAGTACTTATAATCGGAAGAAATAATTTTTGGAAGACTATCTGACTATATTATATAAACTAATAAAACGATTATCAATTATTCTCCTGCTAATATTCTAATGTCCTTGGAAAAAAACTTAAATATAGATATTTTTCAATTTTAAAGATCTAGAGCAATTTAAATTTAACTTACAAAAAATTAAATTTGAATACCTATTTATCTTTATATTATTATTATCATTATTATATTGTAATTATTTGCTTGTCAATTAAAAAAAAAAAAATTGTGTAACCAAATACTATTGTATCCATAGATCTGTTATTTATTATTTATATTATGTGAACGGAGTCTTATCTCCGCAAATAAAGAATATTATATTATTATTATTATTATTTTAAACGTATTATAGATTTGGGTATGTCGATTTTACGTTTTTATCCATTTTGCATCCCGATTAATATGACAAAATCGTATTATTAGTTTATTATTTATTTATTTATTTAAATACTTATTGAAAGGAATTATTTTTATTATTTTAAATTATAATAATACAGTTTTATGAGTACCATAAATATTTTTAAGCGTTCATGAAAAATAGAATATAACATAAAATCAAAAAGGCGTATAACAAGATTAAGGGAAATGTATGATCCATCACAATTAATTGTTTATATCGTAATATAAATACATATTGTACCAGAATTATTTAATTTTTATAAGGTGAGTTATCTATTATATTCATTTGTTTGTAATAAGAATGTAATTAAATCATACTTTTAACGATAAAAAAATAAAAAAAACATTTATAAATACAAGCAGTGTGACTCCGGGGCCACTTAAAAAAAATGTCGTTCAGACACTTACTGACTAAGGTCATTTATGAATTTATGATTTTTCTATAACCTTTTATTAACAATGTACCATTTGCATTAGACGGTATGTCCTTACGGCAGATCTACTCAATACTACGAAATAATTAAGGGCATTGCTTACTTCCCCAATTTTTCATCAAAATAACCTAATCGACTGACAAAAAATAAGGTACTTTTAGTAATTTGATTTAAACAATGTGGAGATGTTTAAATCGTTAAATAAGCTTACTTTTCATGGGTCTAAACATATTTTTGATATTTTTAATATTTTTAAATATATTTAATAATTAAAATTGAAAATTCGGATAAATTTAAAATTTTTATTAGCGATAAGAATTGTGAAAAAGTAATCCCACCGATGCAAAGTAAACTTATTTATGCATTCAAGCATCTTTACATTTTTAAAATAAAAATTCTGAAAGTATCTACTTAAATTGTTGTCGGACGTATAGCTATTTCACGTTCATAAATTGGTTTTGAATAATTTGATCTAATCACTAAAACCTATATTATGTGGATACCACAATATCATACGTTAAAATAAAACACTTATCCGTGTTTCTTCATAAAAAATAAATAAATAAATGACATGGCATGTGCGTGCATACTGCGTAATATGTGATGGCACAAGGAAGTCACTCACGTTAATGATCGTTTACTACGCACACACATAAACTCCATACACACACAAACCATTAAATTTTCCTATTCTCAATTCCTTAAAAACGATCGGTATCCATCCCTGTTTTTCTGTATGAATTGACGTTCAACGCGTCAAGCGTAAATTCTGATTTTATTGTTTAAAGCCTAAATCATATACAATGCAACCTGTCTTAACGGACACCTATCTTATCAAACAAAATAATAAGGTACCGTCAAAAAGATATAGACATTCCAATGTATTTCGACTTGTCTATAACGGACTCTTCCTATTACTGACACAGCAGTAATATTATGCCTCAATGCCTTAATAACGGACAATTATCTTAGTTCAAAATCAAATACATATGTTGCAAACGCATACATATTACGCAACAGCGTTGACGTGGCGCGTGCGGTCTATTTCAAATACCGCGATGATGACAGATTACAATACGATGTTCTATATCGCTGTTGCAACACCTTATTGTTAATCTGAATAACACTCAAAATGTACAAGACTTAGCAAAACAAACTGATGTCTTAAAAGCAATTACATGGGTAAAAAAAGCATGGGTAGAAAATTCTCCATCAACAATAACAAACAGCTTTAGAAAAGCAGGATTTTCATTCAGTAAACTGAAGTAAATGGCAATGAGTTGACCGAACTGGTGAAATTTCTCCCGTTCCCTCGAAATGACGATTTTGCTTAAATAGACGATAATTTATCTAATGCAGCTCAGGATGCATCTATAATTTTAGATAACTATCGATTTGAGTTAAATCCAATCAGGGGTATATTTAGAATTTATACTTATTATTATATTTGCACTTATAAAATGCCACCCTTTTTTTTTTGTGGGAGGGAGAGGGGGAAGTTGTGGATGTCCAATGTTAAAAATAAGTAAAAATTATAAATACATATATATTTTTTTTTATTTTTATTTATTCTTCAGAAAGATAATGGACCCCTATATATAAAATTATAAAACTGAACTCGTGTTTTATATAAATAATATATAATATTATAATAATTTATTGGTATCATTTATTCATGTGTTTTCTTTTATACCAATTGCAATGGAAATTATAAATATACTTAAATACTCCTACCTACCAACCTAATACATTAAGTGCTTACATGTATTTGGTGCATAATATTATAATTATTGTATAAATAAATGTTTTATGTTTAGGTTTTGTGCTTCCTTTATCGTTAAAGGTTGGTTGGGAATGTTTCTTGTGGTAACCAATAGCGGACAATCTAAAACTATGTATTTGATTGTGAGTGGTTCGTTACATTGGCTACAGCGAAGTTGTTTTTTGTGTTTTATGCTATATATGTGTGTGAGGTTGGTGTGACCATTTCTTGTTTTTGTATTAAAAATTTCAGAACGTCTAGAAGCTGAGTATCATTTATTTATTTTCTTTTTAATTTCTTTAAGTTTATTCAAAATTTGTGTTGTATCCCAGGATGTTTGCCACATCTTGGAAGTGTGTATATTTATAATTTTTTTTTATATCTTGGTATGAAAGTATGCAATTATGAATGGTGATGAAGACGAGGTTTGTATACGGCCTTGCTGGTATCAACTTTACTAAGAAGTCTACTAAAGATTAACCGTGCTTACTATTATAACAACGATAAAACACAGACCAAAGTGTCAAAATACTGAATAGTATTATAGGCGATTGTATTTATAATATTAAATATTCGTCGGCCGCAGATCATAGTCGGATTGGTAAACGTGAAATTGGTTCCCGGGTCAATTAAAATGTACGAATTGGTTCCCGAATAAAATTACTTATTAGTTTATCAGTATACAACTCACTGTTACAAGATATGTATATATATAATCAATAATCTTATAATATTTTATTAGATTTTACGATGTCTGGGAAATCTTTTAAATTTATTAATAATTGTGAAACAAATATTGTAACTTTTACTTGTTCACATAATTTAGAGATACTCAGCAAAATAAAAACAGTGTTTGTTGATGGAACTTTTAAAAGTTGCCCAAAATTATTTTACCAGCTTTTTACTATTCATGGTATAAAAGATAACAATTATTTTCCCTTAGTTTTTTTCCTAATGTCCAATAAGAACAGTACTACTTATATATAAACATTTCGATTTATAGAACATCATATAAGGCCTGATTTTGAGTGCTGATTTTGAAAAGGCTATTCACATGGCAGTATCTGAAGTTTGGCCACAGTCTAAATTAAGCGGATGTAAATTTCACTTATGACAGGCGTGGTGGAGAAAAATTCAATCTCTAGGACTCTCAGATGAATTTAAAAATAAAGATTCAAAGATTGGGCAAATATTGAAATATTTTTTCGGATTACCTTTATCGTCACCTGATATAATAAAAAACGTTTATGTAGAGTTGATGGCTATAAAACCAGTACATGAAAAACTTGATACATTTATGTACTTGAAAATTATATTGAAAATGATAGTAATTTTTTACCAAAAATTTAGACAGATTTTTCAGTCACTTCAGAACGAACAACAAACTGTTGCGAATTGTTTCATAGAAAACTGAATTCTAGATTTTATTCCGCCCACCCAAATATTTTTTTATTGATTGAACAATTAAAAGCGGTGTAATGCGAAACATATATAAAGCAAAGAAGCTCACTTAAATTAAAATAAAAAAAAAATTGCTGAAAAGGAAAAGTTTATTAATGCAAATATTAAAAAATTGAAAGAGGGCCAAATTTCGAACCTACAGTTCGTTAAAAATGTGTATTGTAAATTCATACCACACTAATTTTTTTCTAATATTATTTACCTATTATGACTTATTATTATATTATTATTATTTATTTATTATATGCATAATTATTATTATTGACAAATATGTATGTAGCGTTTATTATGTATATATTAATATAGGGAATGGGACTTTTCGGCACGGGCGATTCGGATCGGATATTTCAGCGATATGTCAAATCGACGATGTTGGATTCGGCGAAAATTAATAGTAAAAAAAAAAAAAAAAATGTGATATAATGTGTAGACGTGTTATATAATATTTATTTATTAACATTTTTACGAGACAAAATAATAATATATAGGTACAGTATAAATATCGGTTTAAATTAAATGGTATGTTACACAAATTGTAAAAAATATAATAATAATAGTTTTAACTCGAAAATAAAAATAAAGCTTTCAAAATGTATAAATACCACAGTCAATTTAAACCATAAGTAAATAAATAGAAATAATTATAGTTAAGTATATATGATTATTTAGTACAGTAAAATATATACATATACCACAGTCATAGTAATAGATCGTAAATTAAAATAATTATAATTTATAAATATATATAGCCAATATAAAAAAAAGTTATCTACAATTTTATTTTAAAGTAATATTATATTATTTTTGACATACTGCCTATTTATTTACCTTTTACGAACGATACAAAAAAATAAAACGTAATGATTGTTACACACAAAATACTTAACTATGTATAGGTGCTTCACTTTTTGCCGACTAACTAAAAATTATAAAATTATCTGACGGGTCTACGGTCATCAAATCATCCATATTGACTATCGTGACCATCTTATCATGTAGTAATAATAACAATAAATCAATAATTTATAGTAATAAAGATAACACTTCTATACCAAACGCCATACGGTGATATAATTTTATAAATATAAGTAAATTGCCTTATCGCCGAAACGGTCACGCGCCGAAACAGACATCGTCGAATTGACTTATCGCCAAAATGTCCACGCCGAACTGTCGGTGGCGAATCACCCGCGCCAAAACGTCCTAGATCCATTAATATATTATACTGAGCAACATTTTTAACCATACCTAGGAATTCTAGATAGTGTTTGAACTATTCAAACTTATTTGAATTCTAGACAGTCCTAGATCTGAATAAATGGGAGAGAAATTGTTGCTGGTTGAATATAATAATTTAAATATAATAATAATTTGAAATGTTAATTTAACAAGGCTGTATTATCATGAAAGATTGCGGGAACCAATTCGTATGTTTCCTGTAGACAACCCGGGAACCAATTCGTAGTCCGTCGGATTATATAAAATGTATAAAAGGGTGTGTGTGTAAATCGTGCGGTCGTACGACCTGCAAGCAATTATATTATTTTTAAGATTAGTTGGTTTTTAAATATACGTCTTGACGGCGGGTCGTTCTCGGTGGCGGATATTATGGATACTCCACATTTATTATTTATTATTTATTTTTTTTCATTTTAAAAAGTACCTCTCTCTTTTCAATATTAACATGGGCGTACACAAAACAGGGGGAAGGTGTTAAAACCCTCTAGTATTTTTATGTTATATATAAAACAATTATAAATAAAAACAAATACAATTAAAAAAATTATTTGATATATATAAATTTTGGGTATATATTTTTTTGATGAAATCCTTCCCATTAAAAATATCTGTTTACGTCTCTGAATATTAATCAACATAGGTATATTATTATGTTTTAGACATTTTTTGTTAGTAGGCATGTAGTTATTAACGTAGTCTAAACCTGCATTATATATATAATATATATATATTACATTGTTACATTCACCACTTACTCCCGGTCGTAATATATTATACACGGCAGTACACATGCCCAAAAAAATAAAAATAACACGTTTTTAAAACTGTATTTTATAATCTATATAGGTACTATAGATTGAATAATATGTGAGGTATAATAAATGTATATAATGTTTTTAGGGGAAAGTTAAGGTTCTATTGACAGTGTTGGTTGAACATAATAAAAGAATCAAGATTTCAAAGAAGAATGCCTTTACCCGCGATAATCCGTTATTATATTCTGTAGAGTGTATAGACCATAATATATATAGTACCTATACGAGAACTAAAAAACTAAATACATACGACTCAATAGGTTTTTTTTTAGTCAAAATATCGTAAATAAAACCATTTACTAGTTACTACGATAGTTATATAAATTATTTACGACAACCGATAAACTAGAAGTCGTCGTGACAGTGTATATATAATTATGATACTTAATTGGAAAATTTAATTTTGTGCTTAATTTACCAATTTTGAAAACATTATTTTTATAAAAATAAATTGTCGCGTGATAAATACCTATTAGAAAAAATTGTATGATATTAATTATAAATATATTGTACAGTGTATAATCTAAATTTTATTATTAATGTATAGAAAAATAAAATAATTTCACAGTAAAGCTATGGAAACCTTTTTGTGATGTGTAAGGTTATTAAAAAAAAATTAATACTAAAAAATTCTGAAGATAAGCTACGGTACAGTAATATTATAATTTTATATTGAACATAACTTAATAAAGAGTTATTTAAATGTTATATATTTTATTCATCATTAAATATAATGTAAAGCTAAAAATTATTTTGATTATTTGTTTTCACCATTGTGGTATTAATTATCATCATCGTTGTATTGTACTAATTATTAGTACGGCATTATTCTAACTGCAACTCAATGACTTGCTGCATGGAAAAATAATACTTTTATAAAATAGATTAATTGTAAGTTTGACGAGATAGTTTAAACCTAAGATTTGAAAATATAACACAAGATTCCCCATTTCTTTTCCTATCTTTAACAAAAAAAAAGTTTACCAGAATGTCAATCTAATTTTGAAATTAGACATTGGATATTCACCCGTAACCTAACAATTCTCTTACTTGGTTGTAATTCAAAAACGAATAACTATAGACATTTAAAATTTTCCCGAATATTGAGTTTATTGTTTTTTATACGTCATAGAGTTTTAGAAATATTTTGATACCTTTTAAACTAATTGTAGGCATAAGAAATTTTCAATTTCTTTTAGTTTTCTCTCTATAAATATCAATAAAAAAATGTCTCCTCAGTAAAAACACTTGACAATTTTATATAAGATTCCTCATAAGTTATTATAATAATAATTTAAAAATAAAAAAAAAAATACATATGTACACTTTTTTTTTAATAAGCATTTAACGTTTTACCAAAATTCATCAAAATCTTAATAGTTTGCAAATTATTTTGTTGTCAAAATGTATAGTATCAAATATGTTCATTTTTTATAAATTTATCGTAAGTAGTTAATACTGTAAACAAAAAATAAAAATAAATATATTAAAATGGTTGTTTTTTATAGACATTTTAAGTTTAAATTTGGACGAAATTAAATATTTAAATGAAGAATAACAATGTTAGTTATTTTGTTGTAATTTAAAAATATTTTTTACTTGATACTTTTAAAGTATATTATTATATTTTGTACACTTAATGATATTTTAAAATTTATGTTTTTTTCAAAAATTAATTCAATCTTATGTATTTTTATTAATAGTAAATTAATTATTTTAATAGCAACAATATTTTAAAATAAATTTAGTTACATAGGCTGACCATCTTCGCTTAGAATCGTTTTTCATATACGAGTATATTGGTTTTATATCATTGGATTCAAATTTAACACATCCATTACAGTGACCCCACTCGACACCCACCGTACAGCAGTGCGGTACCCACTTGCTGACCTATTTTAGTTTCAAGAATTATATTTTGTAGAACAACAATATAACTAATGATTAAATAAGTCTTATCAGAAAACGAGACAAAATAATATCAAAACATTAAATTGTGAACTATGGTATTATATAATACACAATTTTTTCAAAGTTAAAAATTATCAAATAGATAAACACAAATTTAAATCGTCAAAATTAAAAAAAAAAAAACAAAATCTACAAAATTACCGTTTTTAATTTTTTTAAGCCTTTATATCAAAACATTAAATTTAATTAATATATGAAATATTTGTAGTCTTTGTTCCTGTAAGTCTTATAAAAAAAAAAACAGAATTATGATATCTACATAAATTTTAGGAGATATCGCAATGGCCAATGAATAAATCCTCACGAGTCACTACATAGGTACCTACGCAATACACATACATCTAAAAATATTAACGAATTTTTAAATTATAAGTTCAACCTAATGAGACGTGTTTGTAAAAAAAATAATAATAAATTAATTCAATATTTAAAACCCATTGTTAAATGATAAAAGTAGGCTCAAAATCGAAAACCGACATCTATAAGAAGCCCTTAAATGGTCGATATAATATTACACAATAATCAATAATCGCTGAATGAAAAAATAACTAAAATAATAATAACTAAATAATCTGACGCAATCGAACGCAAAGGCCGAAAACCATACGGTATCATGTTTCGGTCTTTTCGCAATAGCCACGCCGTGTGCATGCTTTATAATATTCACGTTCCACAAAAATTATATTATGTATAATATTTATATCTCATCAGACCTTAAAGTAAAGGCCTATGTCACAGGGATGTCCAACAGGCAATACAAATTAGGTGAATTACAAAAATTAAATGAAAACTAGTGAAAACCTCATTTCTATCTGCTGGCTGTATAAAATTTTTCCTCAATTCGCTGTCTCATAAACCAAAAAAATAAATTTTTTAAGTGCATAATATATGTAACTCTTATTTATCGATATAGATATCAACCACGTAAAACACATCAGCGTAAACTAAGCTATTAAAATAGGATCGTTCGTATGTAGAAAACGTTTATTTATATATTATTTTTAATTTCTATAATTATCATTATTCAATTATAACTGAATGGACGTCAGTAAAATAAGCGTCTGTAAATTAATATAGCTAAACATTATCCTATTCAGAATAATTGTTTTATTGGTACCAGAATTTAAATCTATGATAACAATTTATATTAACTGGATTAGGGTTTATATGTATAATATAAACAGTACTTAAATAATAAATAATATGTGAATATTTTCTTCAAACAATGATAATTATTATTTAATATGTTTGTCTTAAATGTATAGGCATAATACAATTCAAATAATAACAGTTATTTGTATACATATATATTTCCACGTCCCCGTACTCTATAAATTTGCTGAAAACTTAAATTAGTTTAAACGTATTAAATATAATTTATTATAGTATTCAATTCAAAAGTAACATTTAATGTCATATATAGTGGAAAATTGTAATAATTACAGACCTTAGCATTATTCATTGATTTGTAGCTATATTAGTTAAGTATTAAACAAATAATAATTTGTAGTTATATACCGTTGTCAAAGAATATAATAATTAATAATAAAGAAAATTACCAATTCCTGTAGAAGCTAAGACTTGAGGAGCGAGACCGAAGTAGAAATATGCCCAAAGTATCAGCTGAGAGAAAGTAAAGAGAGGTAAAAACGAAATACTAACTAAAATGCAATAAAAAAAAAACAAACAACGAATATGAAATAAAGCAAATTAAATGTCGTACAGCGATCAATATATAATAATAATTATGATGCTTATAAAACGCGAGTGCGGAGAAATGAGTAACGGACATGCGTTCACGTTGACCACACACACTAGTCTGTCGAGCTACTCACGATAGCCTTATTACAGCCTCTGATATTGGAGCGACCGGCGCATACCGCGGGAGACCGGATTTTGTGTCTGCAGTGTATCATGTCCGAACGAGAGGAGTTAAAATATATTGTTATAGGTATAATTCTTACACCGCGCATATTTTATCGAATTCTCGACATTTTTTGTTCGAACTGTTATGTCAGGTAATATTTTATTTTTTTTTTCATTTTTAACAATTTTACTGGGTACCTAATTATAATTTTATAACTACGTATTCGCGGTCCACCCGTCATTACCTCGCGGCTCTAATGGAAGATGAACATTTCCCAATATTGATTTTTTTCCATTCAAACATTTTCTGACCAACCGCTGTCATTTTCTCTCTTTAAATGATAATGAAAATAGATTTTTTTTTATAACCTTTCGATTTAATGAGATTTTAATAGAAATTATTGAATTAAATAGTATTAATAAAATATTATTAAAGTTAGTTATATAGTTAGTTATAATTAGTGATATATTTAACAATTCTAGAATTTTTTATTTATCTAATCTAATAATAATTATGACATTTGATTCATCGAGTCTATAATATAATAATGATTATGAACTGTACGATTATTACTTATTAGCTGATTAAATGCTTGGAAATAATTAAAATTATTTTTGAATGCATATATTCATATATTGTTTATTTATTGAAGTGAGACATGATCTGTGAGTGTTAAGTATTATAAAACAATAAAAATAATTACAGCATCGATGGGTGGTGTTAAAATAATATATTAACATTTTATTTTCAATAGATAAAATATTGTATTTTAAGCAACAAATCATTTGACGAGAGTAAGTGAAACAAATCTTAAAGATAATTTTGAGGTAATAATATCGGTGTATAAATATATCAATTTATTTGAAACAAGTTAGTTTAGTTATAATAAATAATATTTTAAGTTTTTATTTTAATAATAATATAGTATTTTAAATTATCTACAATATGTTTACATTTAAATATTTTGTTGAAGGAAATGTCTTAAAAGCGACACATATGTGGCATTACGCACCACTTGTGCATTGGTTGGCAACATAGGTGGGAAGGGATGTTTAATTAATTCAAATTCCTACAGTATCGCCGCAGATGAGTTTTAATGAAGCTAGGGGAGAAAATTGTCGAACGGTTGTTCTCTTATTTTCAATCGGTAACATAAAATAGCCAAGGACGCGCCGCCGCCGCCGCCGCAGGTCCTTTTCTCTCTTGTCCGGGACGGTCAAACAAAAATATATTGTGCCTGCGTGCGCACCGCATCTGCGCATGTGTGCGTGAGTGTGTTTGCGTGCGTTCGTGCGTACGTGTGTGTGTGTTTGTGTGTGCATGTGATTGCACAGGGAGGAGTTGATGCTAGCGAAACCGATCCGAACCTTTTCGACTATTCGCCTTACCATCTGACTAAAAAATGATTAATATGATTTATATTTATAAAATACCATGTTTTTAAACATAATACAATATCTTTAAAAATTTCATAATATTTTAAATATAATGAAAAACTGCCATGTCATTTGTAATTTGTACTCCGTGAAATTCTAAGCTACTATAAAATAGTAACTCTGTTTCAATAAATAATCTAATGCTTTGTTATTATGTCTATATTATAACAGTTGACCTCTAATCTAACAAGACACGTTCTAAACTAAAAGTGCTCACGCGAATTCCTGGAAAAAAAATAGCACCTTTACTAACAATAATAAAAATAATAATAATACTTAAAATAACAACTACGCAATTTGAGATTTTTTTAAAAACACTTAAATTCTAAAAACGCAATACACATACAGTGGGTTAGAATTTAGGACATAGCGTTTATAGTTATTATATTAATGCGTATAATGTATAATATGGGTTTACGAATATATTAATACTATAAGACCACATATGGTTCGTTTTATATTGTCATCCATGAATTTCTTTTTTTCGATTTGGTGAATCCGACAAAAATATGCGACAAGAAAATATCCATGGCTTACAAGATATTTTCTAAAGAAAAAGAAAAAAAAAGAAACTTAGTGTATAACAACTCGATAATCACAATTGCTCACCCGCTGCCCATAGCCATTCCATACCCGAATACCAAGAATACAAAGAATACCACTTCACATGCGTCTGAGGTCCGATTATCTTTTTCAGTCGTTTTTTTTGGTGGTGTCCGATATTGATTTATTACACATCGTGAGGGTGAGTACTATGCGGGCACGCTAAGGATTAAACAAACAAGCACACACGCACTCACACTCGAACACAAACGATATGGAACATAAATAAAATGGTTTAATAATAATCGAAGTAAGGTCCACTACGTTAGGGTGCCGGATCGATAAATATATTATATTATGTTTATATTGTCTGGCTTTGCGGACGACGATGGTTTCTCTGGAGCGGTGTTATTCAGTATCGGTGCGGGACGCACCACTCCTCCCTTACCGACTACCTAACTCATCACACCCTTTGTCAGATGTGATATTCGACCATTTAGATTGGAAGACGATTTTGGTAACGTTGCCACAGTGTACATGGAATTTTTGTTTGGCAACTCCGACGACAAGAGACAAAAACCGTACCTTCGACCGTACTATAATACAACCTCTCTATAACCTACTGGGAACGAGGGTTGTCTGTCCTTGTATATAATATTATAGGTACAATACATACATTCCAATATAATGTACACGTATTGTGCTCACACTTCTCGTGGTTAAACACAAATAGAATCAAAATTGTAAAAAAAAATATATCAATAAAAAAACAAATTAAATTATTATAAATTTCATGAAGACACATCTTGAGTATACTTATATATCTTATACACAAAGTGCTTAACATTCTAAAAGTAAAAGTATAGTTTTGTGTTTTACAATAATTATTATTTAGTATATTTACTATTAATATACTATTTTTTATACAGGTAGTTCATAACAAAAACAATTTAAACGACGATTGATAAGTCCTACATCTGGCGAGACCCTCAATGTTCAGTATACCATGACTAACTACTGAGCACATAATCTAGAAGACTAAACTATCTTCAAAATTTTCACAAATCTATCGGAATCACTTATTCTAGACCTCATATCCACCGAAAATGTAGTGGATTCTATCGACCACATTATATTCATATTTACAATCGAATATGACCAAACTATGCATTTATAATATATATAATGTAATTCATTATAAACTAGTTTTAACTAATTTTAAGACCTGTAATTACATGTAATGTATTAGTTGCCATTATCCACTATAGCTGAAGAAATTTCTTTCTTTTTATAAACTAAAACTTTAGGTTAAGACTGAGCCATGAAGACCTTTTTTTTAAGTTCTCATTTAATGTAGTATAGATATTCACATACAAATATAATATAATTTATGTATAATGTAAATGTATATATTTCCGAGATGGCCAAATGGTCAATCTCGGATGATTACAACGTCAACTTCTTTTATTAAAGCTTATTATTATATAATTTGTAGATACAGTTACTGGCGAGACTATTTTCAACTAAAGTCGTACCATTCTCTTTTTGGGCCAAACCAAATAACTTCATATACACTTCATGTCATACGTAAATAAAAGTATTTAAATACTTAATTTGAAATAATTATTTTAACATTTAGTGAACCAGTGCTAACGAAAATCAGACAACAGCCATACACAATATTAAACTTATATCTTTTTTTCATAATTTATTTATAAATTTAAACATACTCGTATATTATACACATTTTATAACAATATACTAGCTGAATTACCCGTTACTGTCAAATAAGAAAAAAACATTTTTTAAATAATTATAAAAAATTAATATTTATAATATGCGTCATCAATGTTTAGAAAAAATAAAAATTGAAGGTAATTAGATTTCTTTAGTTTTAATAATATTCATAAATATCGAGAAAACTGTAAACATTTCACCCAAAAATGTTAACAAAAAAATGAGCATTTCAATCATATAATTTCTTTATAAACTATATTCATCTTTTAAGTTCGTTCGATAACGACAAAAACGCAACAGAATACGTAGGCGATAGAGGATAAGGGGGTGATGAACATGGTGGAGGGATCATGATTATGTGTACGTGCACAGTTTACACAGCAGGCAGTAACAATCGTCGCCACCAACGACGACGACGAAAAATGACGATGCATCAGTATAGTACATATGAAGAAGAGTGGGAGTTATAAACTTGTGTGCGTGCACACAGCAGACAACACATGTCGCTACGTAATTACACGGAAAACTAAATATTTCTAAAAACTATTTAATTAAATAAATATTCTCATAAGATGGTTCATCTGCACACCGAACACTTGCGTTAAAAAAAAAATCATGCAAATTTGTTCTGTAGAACTTCAGACATATCTGTCCAAAGAAATCGCTTCTCGTTTTAATAATATATATTATATTATAAAAATATTTAAATATTTTTATAAATGCCTATATGACATAATATTATGTATAACATAAATAACAATTAATCTTTTTGTTTTTGCCGAAATGGAAGGATACAATTATGGTCAAAAACGGCCACACCCACAGTTATAAACTGAATATTTCAAATTAACCTGTATGAAATGGCATTTTTTACTCAAAATTTATAAAAACTGAATCCTAAGCTAAACTTTCTGGTGATTTATTAAAGTAGAGTAATCATTTAACAGTCGGCGATTATCCCCCATATTACAATCAACTGGTAAACGATATACAATGCACGCTTCTACGTCAATAATACAATGTATTTACTGTTTAATGTTAATTTCTTTAAAAATTATTTAGAAATTTAACGTGAAACACTCATTTTTATACAAAGACTAACAAATAAAAAAGTAATTTAAAGCGAGTCAATACTCAAACGAAAAATATATTCTTAGTAAATTTTATAATCGACAAAATGTTGGGCACCCCCGATAATATATTGTATAAAGAAATAAAGATACACCGAATTCACAATAAACCGCAGGTAGGTATATTCGGAGTCGTCAACTCGCCGAAGGTTAATATATCCTCTCCACCCCACCCGAAGGACCAACAAACCTGCCAACCCGAAGGGAGCCATATGTGCCAAGTGCAGTCGCCGCACTATAGAAATACTTATTTGAAAGAGGTACAAAATCTGAAATTAAATGTTATAAAATATTAAAAGAACTATAATTTATTCACCATCATAATAATGATCTACAGTATAAAATATTGATGTTGTATAGAAGTTATTCCTTTTTTTTATTATATTCAATATTGCATTAAATTATAATTTATTATTACAATGTATACGACACAAGTCACATACGAGTATATTAAATAACCTTGATGAAGTTTAAACTTAATTATTTACTGTATATTCTTTGTATTATATTAAAATATATTAATACTTACTTAATTATAAAAACGGTAGTTAATCACTATTGCCCAACATCCATCGTGACGGAAAAATGTATCACCCCGTCACTAGGCTGGTCCAAGTAGAAATAGTTAACACACATTTCGAGTTATTTTAATTAATCGCTTATTACAAAATCCAAAATCGAGTAGAAATTTAAAATGAACAAGGTTCAAGGTTAAATAATTTATTATATGATTCAGTTATACGATATGCCTATGGGTTTTAAATTGTACGTACAGTTATATTTACTATTCAGTCACTTTATTAATATACATACCATGCGTAACATTTTGAAGTTATATTTTTAAAAAATATTGTCTCCATATCTATATTACATAGATGACAGTCATTAGGCTTAAACATGAGGCATACATACGATACACAAATGGCGACTTGTATAAGTATATGATGCTTAGGTTAACCCAAGCTTATATTAAAAGAAAATACGATACAAAGAAAAATTATTTTATTATATTGAAAATGTTTGTTTTACAGTATTAAAAAGTTCCAATGACTTTCAGAAAACAATATTATTCTTTTTTCATCGTAATTTATGTAAATATAGTTTTTTTTATACAGTTGTCAGAATTTATCAGATTGGTAAGTATTACAGTGTAATAGCGTCTTATATTAAATAAAATTTTAAAATATAAAAGAACAAGATTTAGAAGTCTAACGCAGAACGTCATATTTTCACGTTTCCGTTCAATATTGACGATAATTTGGTAAACTGGTTTTTTTTGTATGCTTAATTTAGTATGTTTATAGATTGGTAGGAGTGACAAAAAAAAGTTGCATAGAACGGACATTGTATTCAGTGGTGTATTTTGTATGCTTTTTTTTGGGGGGGAGGGGGGGTGTCCATAAGTATAGGTATATACTTATTTGTTAATTGGTTGCAATATTTCTCTGTTTTACATCTACTACCACTAAGCTCATAATATACTCATCAAATATTGTAATGAAACATTTTTTATTTATTTAATTAAAAGTAGTAATTTTTATGTAATTTAAATCATACATGTATAAAATACCTACTGTAAACATAAT
>JACXSJ010003809.1:0-18978 GCA_014851325.1 Pentalonia nigronervosa | reverse complement strand
TTTTATATTATTATATATATATATATATATATATATATATATATATATATATATATATATATATATATATATATATATATGGTATATATAATTTATAACTTCCGTTTTTTGTTTTAATATACAATACTATAAAACTCGTTTTAGTATTTTTTTTGAATTGCAAGAAACTACACAATTGTGTTTTTTCCTTAATTATTAGATCGTTTTTTTTTTTTTGAAAAATGTAACACTATTTACAAAAATTATTTATAAATTTACTATGAACACAATAATATAATATAATACTTTTATTAATTATAATTTATTTTCTGATATATTATGCTTTAAAATTATGTAATCATCAACATGGAACTTCTAAAATTAAAAATCTAAATTTTCTGTTAACAGGAAAAATCCTTATACATTATATATTATGTATACACTATATATGTATTTATAAAGTGTTTATAACGAGTTTATAATATATAATACACACTTAATTATCTGCTTGCGATTAATTTGAAACTTCTGAAGTTTATTTCACAAAATTATTAAAAACTAGTTTTTGCGACAATTTTTTCGACAAAGTTGGGTAAAGTTTTGGAAATAAATAATAAAAAAAAAAGTTAAGGAGAAATTTCGAAATAGTAATCAAGCTGCGTTATGTAATTCTGTATCATTTTAGTTGATTATTCGCAAGCTTATAATATTAATAATAAGATATGAATTTTTCGAGAAATAGTTAGATTTTGTATAGATCATGATACTCTATGATTTAATTACCTAAATGAAAATTAATGACGAAGTAAGTTGAATTATGAAACAAATATTAATTACTCCGGCATAATCATCATGCGTATTTCGCCATGGTTTATTGCAATAAAAAAATATTAATTGATCACTGTTAATCTCACTCGGTCGCATACGAATGTAAACGAAATAATCGATTGTCCGACTAAACAATAATATTATGATACGCTAGGAAAATTCTGTTAGAAATTGCTTGCAAAAAAATAAAGATCAAAAATATATATTCTTTCAACATTGTTATATAGGAAACAAGAGACTTTATTGAATAATTATAATAATTATCTTACGCACGGCCACTGTTATTTATACCGGTGAGCGTTATTAATGCGTTCGTATCTACAGATCGCGATTATAATGTTGTTTTAATAATGTTTTATTGAAACGACCGACACTATGTTATAATAATAATTCTATTACAAATGCCACAATTGAATAGTATATTATACATTATGTACAACCAGACACTTGCGCCGAAATTGAATTCGAACAGAATCAATATTTGTCAGCACTATCAAATCGCGACAAATTCGTTCGCTGTAATTGGTATTGCGATTAATTGCACGAAACACCATCACAACGACGAGACGGCATGCGTAGTTCACATAAATAATAAAATATTAACATTATTTAAAGTGTAAACCGGTGTTACTACTGTTTGGCTTTAATATTGTGTAGGTAGCTATATGTACATATTATTGCAAAATCGTGTTAGAATGTTTTAATCAATTTCAACTCGCATGCCTCCAAGGCGGAGGCACTACGGCTATCGGCACTGGCGTCATTCCTGCATCGAAAAAGCAATAATAATTACGACTTATGATATTTCAAACGAGCTGCGAGTTGCGATCCGATGATTATTGGCTAAAGGGGGCTACGGCGACTTAGTCGTCCCGTATTAAATTATATTTTAGTCCCACCCCCGACATTATTTTTAAATCCTCTTTTTATAGTTGTAAGATTAAATAAAAAAAATATTTTCCATTACAATCTGTATTCCATGCAAAATGAAAAAAATTAGAACTATTCTGTAGCTATAAAGTCAATAAGTAATATAATTTAATATTGTGTAATATGTGATACATAAATGATTGGCATTTATGCACGTTTGTGCTCACATACGTAAGGCGTTCGAAGTTGAGGACCAAAATTATTGTTTTTGAGTTTTTAAAGTGTCAAAAAAAGTAAAGAAATATAACTACATACTATTTTATATTTTTGCGCGATGGCAAAACGTGAAGCCAGTAAATGAACATATCGTGTTTCGGTACATTGTATCGTCCTCGCCCATAAACATCAAAACAAGGGACTTTTTCCAACCCGATTATATTGTCATTATATGTCTGTTGGTTTCGTTGTCGATGTTTTCGTAATTGTAATAAATTGTTAATTTATTTTTAGTGACACGGGAACTGATCATTCGCGCACACGTTGTGATTTTGCACAGTATGTGTTCCAGCCAGTGCAGCCGAATGTAATCGCGTTTAATCACGTACACGTCAATCATGTCGTCTAGCTGCAAGTAAATATGCTTTGATATTGAAAATGTCTAATTGGTCTCAAGTTTATATTTTTGAACTCCTAAATCCAACGACTAGACGGTTTCGTAAAAATGTCCGTGGAAACTGTTAGTGTTTTTAAACACTTACCCGTAAACTGCTATGATTTCGATTACATTAAAAGACTTTAAAACGTTCAAAATAATACAATTATTAAAAATTATTATTTTATAGTGGTTTTGTCATATTTTACTTTTTTGCCGAGCTATTCATGTAGAGTGTAGAACATAGTGTTGAAACATAAATGTATTAATAGCGGTAGTGTGTGCGTTGTATTTGTAAGCAGTGACTATTG
This sequence comes from Pentalonia nigronervosa, assembly GCA_014851325.1. NCBI lineage: Eukaryota > Metazoa > Arthropoda > Insecta > Hemiptera > Aphididae > Pentalonia > Pentalonia nigronervosa. The sequence goes on along the minus strand of JACXSJ010003809.1, from coordinate 16,338 downwards.
TTGTGAATTGTTATTGTTTCATTATTGAGTGAATTTCACGCATTACTTAATTATGTCTAATGGATTATAATTTTATATATACTTGGAACATTTATCAAACCATACATTTTACCGTTTTTATTAATTAAAAAAATACAATCAAATGTTAAATGCGAAAGCAATAAAGTCAATTGCTAACCTAGCTGGTTAAATTAGGTAAGCTTAGATTAGATGTCTAGAGTCATTAACATTATATGTATTGTTACATATAATAACGTATGAATATCAGTAACGATGGGTAATATATAATATTACAAATAAGCGTAATAGGTAACAAAAATTTATCTGCGAGGGGATCAATATTTCCATCCAATTGGAGTTGATCTGGTAAATTTAGGATACTATACATATTGGATAATACTGATTATGATGTAATAGCGTAGAGTGAACATTGCTCATTGTGCTACTTTATTGAATAACATTGAATATCATTAAATTGTATGAATATTTGTGAGAACGTAAGTACTATTAATCGTAAATGCATGGCCGAATTACTTTCATATCCAATTGCGGTAAATAACCAATAAATAATATCCCGATGATGCATTTATATTTGCTCTTGGCCCGTTATTATTTTCTAGTGTTTAGTTATTATTAATTTAATTTTTTATATAACCAATAATATATATATATATATATATATATATGTATATATAATGTATAAATATAAGTCTCTCATATGTTATATGTAGAATAAGGATTCCTAGGTATCCAAAATAGTTCATCAAACAATTTGAAGAAATAAATTAACTAATTAATTTGTCCATTTGAACGAAAATGAAATTCTGTACAAAAACACTACCTACCTATAAAGATACTGAAAATGCATTAAAAAAAAAAAAAACAAAACAAAACAAAAACAAATTGACGGGGTACAAAGCCTTAAACATCTAAAAACATCATTAAAAAATAACCTCAATATTATAAAAATGTCATAAAACATTAGAGATAAACAAAAACCTATAAAAATACATAGACAACTCATCATAGCAAAACTAGATCAGAGCCCTAGGACTAGACACAGAAACTAACCAAAACCTATTATTTTTCTTTAAAAAAAATCAAACTTATAATTTTATATAAGAAAAATTAGGTAAAGAAAAATAGTTTATATAATTTTAACAACTATAATGGCAATTGTAGTCGAAATATACTTTTTGAGTACATTTTTATTAGGCTATGTCTATCTAATACAAACAGTTATCTTACAAAATTAAAAATTGTAAAAGTAATTTGTTACTGTAATTTATACCTTTAACTTACACCAACATTCAAAACATTCACATGATTATAATTCGTAAACACTTTTTTTTTGTTTTTAATTTTCTATATTTAAATTATATTAGTGTTGAAGTTATTTAACTAGTTTAATTTAATTTGTTTAAAATGCACTGATTATATTATTTCGAAGTATATATTTTATATCTTTAAAAATTCATTAAACACTTTGATAAAAATATATATAATTTAAAATAACAACAAGTGTTTCACGTGTACGGTTATTTCAATATTATATTAGATGTATTATAGTTTAAACTATTTACTTTATATCTATGAGTTTCATGCATTAAAATAATAGGTTTTAAAAAGCTTATAAATATGTGACTCATAAATAAAATTTTCTGTTGTGATTTAAAATTATAGTGAATAACTGTGGCATATAGAGTGATATTTAGAGTTCTAGTCACTATGTGATTGGTCTCTAACGACTGATCGGTTTGTATTTTCGACAAAGACATTGTAAATAATATATTATACAGCATAAAAAATATTTTATACAATTTTTCAGTGAACAACTAAATATTGTTATAAAATAAAATCAAAGTTTTGATAGTTATTACAAATATATTGCCATTTATTACGAGATAGTCACAATATTGTTTACCAAACTTTCTTTTTCAAATAACAATTTTTATTTTTTAATTTAAATTTTTAAATTTTATTATTTTTATTTTTATTTATTTATTTACCAAAATTTCAAAATATATTCTCCATATACATCGTGCTATACTGGTTGTTCTGATATCCAAATAAACGAAATATGATCTATGGTCATCCTACATAATATTATATAAGTAATCAAAATTGATCAAATTACTAGCTTTTATATTTATTATAAAAAAAAGGTTACAAAATATTATATAAATATATAAAATATTGACACATTAAACGTGATTCGTAAATAACATAATCAAATCTCATATACGTTTCAAGTATATAACACGTTAAATTAAATTAAAATGTAATATTAAAAATATAGGTTATTTATATCTAATTCTGATTGAAATTATAGGTATATAATAAGCCTGGAAAAATGATGGAAATATAATATTATGTTTGTTAAACCAAGCGATCCCTACTACTAATACCTCGTGACATTTGAAAAACCGTTATTGTACGATTTAAAATTATAATTTGAGGCTAAAATAAAAACGATAATAATAATAATAATAATATTAGGTTATAAAAATAGCAAATTAAATCAATGAAAAATCTCAGAAATGAGAATAATAAATAATAATATTATACTCGAAACGAAACCACCCGAAGAAACGATATGGTGCACATTCGGTGGCAGCTATCAGAAATCGAAGTCGCAAATATTTTAGTATTCGGACAAAGTTGTGTGGTCAGTTTTTTTTCACTGTACACTTTTCACGAGCTCGTTGTACAAATCGTTTTTGTCCAAAACTTTGTACATAATATTATTCATCTTGTGACTTTGGCAGTTTTTATTTAAAACGTTAGTCACCGTCAGTTGAGATCGTATCCCAATTTGTATTGTTCCCCGAAACGTGAAAAGATAAAAACACTCAAATGTTGCACGATTAAGCAATAATGAACATATACAGGGTGGCCAAAGTGCACGCAGCGCACAGTATAATATTACATATTATCAGCGTATTGGTGTGAAAAAAAACGATTGTCTTAATATGATTTACTGTAATACGACGACGTGATGAAAGTATTACAATGCACTGCAGATTGGTTACAGTTAAAGTATTTGGTTTGCATATTACGTACATTTCGTACGATATAATTTAACGACTTAAACCCACCACTAAAGCGTATGTAATTATGATGAGACGTATACACGTCATCTGTCTTGCTTTTAACGACTAGCTCGCCGTATTATTTAACGACGTTAAAACAATAACAGTTATATGTATATAATACACCTTAAACGATAAGAAAAATTTGTTAAAAACCGAAATCGAAAAACTGTTTGCACAGTCACTCTGTATAATAATAATGATAATATGATATTAGAAATTTAATATTGTTCGCGACCGAAACACCAAAGTACAGACAGGCTACATTTACGCGGCAGACCGTATTACACCCGAGTCGCAGAAAAAATATACAAAAAAAAAAAAACACCAGCCAATTCGATATTTTTTAAAAACCTTATCCGCACATAACACCATGCATACTGTGTACGGAATATTATTGGCAAACAATCAGCAATTGATTTTTTTTCCCGTACGATTTTGCAAACAAACCGAATGGTCGCTCTGAGATTCATTTGGCTCAGAAACTTGTGCCAATGCGGTTTCGAGCGCGTCCAAATAATATTATCATTACGTATAGGCACGCAGGCCATTCCAATTTTTAGGTGAAAACGAATTTTGAGGTCCGTCAGCCCGGTAGCCAAAATTAAAAATGCCGACTTGAAACAGAGATGGAAAATAAGCCACCGATTTGTAATGAATTTCAAAGCGATATTAAAATTGTGTTTCGGGGGACTATATTATTATTATGGTACAATGCACACAACTGCTGCTGCCGCTGAATGAAAACCTCTAGAAGGATGCGTGTTTCGCTGTGGTCGTGTTTTTCTAGATATTTTTCAAGTATCACAGTGGCATAGCACCGTTTTCAAAATTATGTCGTGTGCATTTTTGTTAGCTTGTAAAATTCGATTCACAATTAAAATATTTAATGAAGCCAACATAACGTAGCAAAGTGCGACTTAAAAACTAACGGTCTTGGTGGCTCGGCATGGACAGTGGACAGTCGTGGACGATTGTTTACAATATTTTATTTATGTGGGTATTGACGAAGGGCTACTGTTTACAATAACTATCCATTAATTCCGATAAGCTTTAAATATTAGTGTGTACTAACCTGCCATAGGTTTTAAAGTACACTAATATTTTTTATTTATTAATTTCAATACAAAATAATATTATACATAGATAATTATGACTTAATAATAATAATCGTCACCTAATAGTGTCGGGACTTAAAAGATAGCAATTAAAACACCACGACTTTTGAACAAATTAAATAGTCATAGATTATTTATAGTTTTATATATTTTTACTCAAGTATTTAATTTGAAGTCGTTATCTCAAATTATATATACTTATTTAAATACGTTATTATATTCTATTATGCATTAGTAATTTAAACATCACAACTTTCATCTAATTGTCGAGACTTAAAAAAAAATTTAAAAAAACAATAAAAGCACCATGAACTGTGTTCAAAAATAATTAATTTAAAATAATTTTGAAAATACCATTTTTATAAGTTGTAAAGTTAGAAGAATTGATAGATAGATATTATGAACAGTAGTCGACAGAATCAATGTATTATATACTTTTTAAAAACTTATTTTGGCGGAATTAATAAATCTCCTTGATGACGACCGAAAAGTAAAATTACTACGTATTGCTACACGAACCGTTTTTGTGATCATGACAGTATTACGAAACGGCCATGGTTTATCTAAATAATCGTTAACTGACGACATTCGATTAAGCCGCACACATAATATAGTGTTATTCTCACTACAAGTGAGTCCGTCTTTCTTATAGTTATGATACCGTATAATTATAGTATTATGTTCTCCTAATAATAACACCTTCACACGAAATTTATAACGAGCAGAGTACGAGTCCTTAGTATTAGGGTTCATATATAATTCAATTTGTTTTTCGTGTACCACGATTCCTGGATCGAATAAAATACCATCCTTGTTCCTTACCAAATATTTTGTAATATAATGTAGTATTCAATGAGTAGGTATAATTCGATATCGAATTCGCTAGAAAAAATTCCCTTTATCCTTTATCGGATGAGAAAAAGTGTCTTTTCGCGTGCTCTCGTGTTTACATTGTGCTCGCAGACAATATCAACCAGTTTTTCCGGCACAGGTCAGTTATTATTATTTCTTTTTTTTCTCCAATATGCGTTATACACAACTTTTTAGACTGCAAACAGTATACCTCCATCAAATTCCCGGGTCGGCGTTTATTTACTCACATCACGCTTTAAAACGATTATAATATATATATATATATATATATATATATATATGTATATATAAGATTTAAAAACCTTAATACTTGCGTATAATACACCGAGTGAAGTAATATACAACACATTACTCTCGTGACTTGTGCGAATAACATGCGAGTTTATATTATATTATATTATTATGTATATTATAAGCGTGTACATTATATTATACGCACTAACGATATTATTATTTAAAACGCATATGTATTAAACTTATACGATGGCAATGATAACATCAAAAAGATGAAGGGGATATGTTAATTTTTTTATTGTTCAGAGGCAAAAAAACACTACCTACCTAAAAACCAATTTTGGAATATAATACTGTGATTACTAAATAATAAAATAACATGGTTTTTGCGAGCATATAATATTAAAATATCTAATATTATTCAGACCAGCTCAAGCCAATTTCGAACATATTATATTTGTTCTGTACATAAATTTATATATTTTCATTTGAAAGTTCAAAGAGCGCGCATTTAATTATCAGATCTAGATGATTTATTCTTATAACGGTTCTGCGAATCCCAAAAATATTGGACATAAGAAAATACCGAAAGTGCAGTAACTACTTAACGAACATTCGCAGTTATAAGTATAAAATAATCATACTATTTTATTTACAATTCCAATATCGTCTTAAAATTTAACATCTGTTTTACCATACTTACAAGAACACTGTTTATTTAAATTTATTATATTAGTTTAACAATCATTTTTAACCGTCAACGACTAGTGATGAGCTACTCCAAGGACTTACTATAGCAAGAGTATAAGTGAAATTATTGAGATTTTTACGCTATCGCTACATTAAATTAATATGGTATGCAGATTCTGTATGTGTTGTCCAGTATTTTATTATTGCTAAGTTTTAGAACCGTTAAACGTATTATTACAATTCCATAATTGTACATAAAACTATGAGACATAAAATATTTTTCAAATAAAATACATCTACTGAGACCTATCTACCTAACCCAACCTAAGAAAGTATTAAACATAAGCATCCTAGTTCGAGGAATAGGAAAAAGTCCTTTAAACCAAGGCATCGATCAGATTACTTTATTAACGTACGCACCTTTCGTTATATAGACATTCCACAGTTTTTTGACGAATTGTGATAATACTTCATACAAAAATTTGTTTGTAAGAAAATATGGTAAATATACATCGTATTACAGTAAATTATAGGCGAATAAGTTACGTGCAATATCAAAGAACAAGCAGCAGGCCCATATACAGAAAATCAAATAAACAAAATTAAATCATAAAAGTCTAAAACAAAACACGCATGCGCCACATTATTAAGAATAAGAAACACCCAAATGACAAAATAAAAATAAAAAGAAAATATTTATGAAAAAATGACGCATTACAATTAATATATTTCAAGAGCCCGCGAGTGTATACATTTTGCATCGTGCAATAATCTCTCAATTTTCCACATCTGAGCTACTCTGTAAGGTATATGAACACCGCACAGTCTCACAAAAGCTTAAAATTAACAGGTTTTTTATTCTCGCTAATAAAACTTTACGTCAAAACGATACCCAACATATCTGTCGCGGTACCGGGGGCTTTCAAAATTCGAATTATAGCGTTCGGGGTGGTATCTGCATTGTATAATGTAATTTGTTTATAAAAAAAATTATTTTTTCGGCATTAAACCACTTTGCGGTATTAAATCGCAATGTGCCGCCGGAGGAGACATTCGCCCCTATAATAGGTACACGTGAAGTCACACCATAATATTTTATTATATTATATAATATTATTATGTACACGAAAACATGTGTAATATTTCCGAATACGTCTTAACGTTGTATTAGACATTTACAACTACTACAATAATAATAATAACATGCATTGTGTTCAATGGAATACGAAGAACAAACCGTTGCGTATAAATGTACGATATCGAACGAACGGAGTTTTATTGTTGTTGTTTTTAACCGACAGATGGATGTATAATATATATATATACGCGATCGTGCGGCGTACGTGTGTTATAGTGGTGGTAGAGTATAATAAATGCGTATAATGTATATCTATATATTTTTTTTTCAGGAACGAAAAACCGTTTCGGAATAGTTTGGCGCCATCGAGTTTCGCAGTGATGTCGCTCTGGCCCGCAATATTTGTACTGTATTTATTTCGCCGTCATTCGATACAGTCAACATCTACTCTATCCTCTCCCTCGTGTGCGTGTTTGGGTATGGGTAAGTGTATGTGTGTGGGTGTATGTGTATGTGGTGTGTGTGTGTGTGTGTGCGTGATTGTGTGTGTGTCTCTCTCTCTTCTCCCGTAGGATCTATATATATATATATATATATATAACGTTTATATTTATATTTATAGGTCGTTTTTGGTGTGTATATATATATATATATATATATATATATATACACACGCACATGTGGGTTATTTTTTTTTAAGCGATGTTTATCAATATACGAGGGGGATTCGATCCAAATGATGATGCCCTGTCAATCGCACATTAAACCATAATATCTACACCGTTGCAGTGGCCACGTGAAATTATATATTGATCAACTTTCGGGGACAAATGTCAAAATAGTATGTGCGTAAATCATTCAGATTGAAAGCATCGATATATAGGTCCACGGACATATTATATTTCATAATCCAAAACATAATATGCAGTTGACTGTCGCGGGAACCCAAACATATATACAGCAGCAATAACTTGAAGTATTCGATTGATTTCAATCGGAAATAAAAACAACGAAAAAAATAATTTTCTATACAAAAATGCCCATCAAAACACACTATAATAATTACACGCATATTATTTTCAAATCGAATTTATCGATGTTATAGATTTTTTTCACTTCCCCGAGTCGCCGCCAAGAAATTAAACGTGTAGTTCTATATCATAATTATTGATATAGGTGGTTAGAGATAAATTAATGCGCATGACATAATCACGTCTAACATAAGCAAGTAAATAATATTTCAGCACAAAAAATAAAATGTCATCTAGACAATTGTCGTAGTATATAAAAAATATAACCAGCATCATGATATTGCGTCACCTAACATAACGCGTTGTGGGGTAGATGGTGGAGGGGAAGACGTAATCTACTTGTGAGGGTACGAAATAGGAAATAAAAAAAAAACCAAAGCGTTTTTGTAAGAGGCCTAACGATCGGACTAAACGTAAATCGGAGGGGTAAAAATACGTACAGTATATATATAATACATAAACATTTCGTATTTCCGTATATATTTCGGAGATATTGCCATTAAAAAGTTTACGTTGACGCGTCCTCGGGGACCATCGTGGTGGCACGAAACGTGGCTCTCGATTACCTGCACACATTATAAGTATAATATGGTCGTGTAATAAGCACATTAAACAAAGCTAAAAAACAAACAAAAAATTGAGTCAGTTAATTTACGAGGGGGGTTGGCGAGGAGATACAACCACATGATATATAATGCACGTGATATGCAATATGTACAGCACGATTCGCCAAGCATGATCGCCCGCATTATTTCATTTAATAATACGGTTATTTAAATTTTGATTTTTAAAATTCGTAAATAAACGTATTTTATGGGTCATATATATATATATATTTTTTTAATTTTTGATTGTAAAATATTAATAAGATGATTTACATATTATTAAAATGTTTACAATAAAATATTTACCTCCTTTAAGCACAATACTTGTGATGGTGGTACATTACATAATAAGACAAAAAAAAAATACATACTAAAGTAATACAACTTAAATTCAATAGAACAATAAGAAAAAGTAACTTAATAAAAAATTCATAAGATACAATCAAAATCTTTAAACACAGTGTTCCATACTTTATATTTACATTAAATCCTTTTTAAAATATTAGTGAAAATAACCAAAAGTTAATTTATTATTTTATGCACGTAATTCTAAGATGCCCAATTGAGGAGAATATGTATTTTTTATATGAAATGGTATTGAATTCTAATATTTTGGATCTAAATAATCGATAAATTTTTGATAAAAAGATTTTTTGTAATAAATTATTTTAACATCAAATGCTCTCATTTACTTTTTTATTCTTATATTTTCCACGTCAAAAAACGATTCATAAAATGTATACATCTTTTTTTTCAAATATGAACTATCACTTTTTATAATAAATTGTTGAGGAAATAATTTTCTTTTTAACTAATGATGTGGATTTATTAATCAAAACTTAAATATGTAGTACCCGAGTTATTAAATATTGGGTTATGATAATATTCCATGACAATGAATACTTTGGAAATTATGAGTAAATTACTACAATTATTTAATCATTTATTTAAAACCAATACTAAGGATTACCAACATCCTTAGTGCATTAAAGCAAAATAACTCAGAGACTATTTATCGAATATCGAATTAGTTGCGTCATGGTGTATATGCATTTTCAATAGAAATTACCTGACCAACAATAATTAGAATTACGCTCTTTCAGTATAATTCAAAACCTCAAATATTATCAAAGGATAAAATGGGCAGATAGTGCTTAGCGAATCATGCTGCTTAATATATGGGACAGATGGATTCCGATGATTAGAACGTACACGTGGATGCCAGTTTTGCGTTTTTTTATCACGCGCGTCGCACGAACGACAGGCTGCAACCACGGCCGTCGATGCACGCGTATACATCGTAAAATGACGTGTGCGCGCACAACTCCTCCATCCGCTCTGCAAACCCCCAAGCCCCTCTCCGTCACCTTCGACACCCCCTAGCCACAATCAAACCGACCGCCCGGCGGCCGACGCCGTCCCGAAAGGGATCTACTAAATCGCCTGGGCGGTGCTGCGATGCGTACGATGTATAATAATAATAATAATATATAATAATGATCGAGAGAAACGCGTCGGTCGGTGGCGGCGGCGGCGGCGGTAGCGAACACGATACCTATAATAAACGCGCGAGCGTTACACCGGACGGGTTAAACGACGGGTCGACCGGGTATGACAGGGTAAATGAACACCGCCGGCACGCCAGATGCGCGGTATTAATCTGTTTTAATAACGCCGAGACTTGCACGCCCCGGGACCCAATATCCTGTGCGCGTACCTATATATTATATTATATTATACGCGCGACGCGCCGCGGAGGTCGCACACGCCCCAAATATTCTGGATGGCAATTTATAATGCGTATAGTACACGCAGACTTTAAAATGCTATATTACTCTTTTCATTTCGTTTCCGCTCGTCCGACCGACCGACGGACCTATAGCCGCCTCGCCACCCTTCGGCCACACCCCGCCAGGTTAAACGTACACACACCGCTCTACTCACATAGACTTGTGATCGCGCCCGCACACGCACACGCAAACACACACGCCGTGACTCGTTGTATTATATACGCTTCGGTCGTCACAGCCGCCGTCGCACCACCACGTATTCCGTACGGATGCTTCTGATTAGTAGTACGGCGAGAGGAGTTGCGTTTGTGCCGTGAAACGAAAACGGTTTCGTACCCGAAAAGATTTATCGCCACCGCGATCGTGCAGTGTGTGTGTGTGTGTGTGTGAGTACAATATAATGTATTATATGCATAATAATGTAATCGTACCGCCAAAGACGTTAAACGGAAACCTCCCGCAAACGGATCTATCTCTCTCTCTCCTTTCTCTCGTTATCGAAAACACGTAAGGAACGCTGACGGGAAAAAGATTTGCTGCGACGGCAACGGAATAAACGTTAATGCTGACGCGGTGCATCCGTCGATTCCGATACAACACGTGCACGCGCATAATATGATATTATTATTATAATGATACAACCGACGGTATTTACGTAGAGGTATTAAAATAATGCGTATGCTACGTGCGGTTTCGACGCCTCCAGAGTCCGTGACGAAAGACGCGTCGTCAAGAGATGAAACACGAACTTACGATGGCAAAGGATTGATTGGAAATCGTCCTCGATGACAAATTTTTTACGATATCAGTCGCAATTACGGTCATATAATAAAAAAAAAGTATAATATCATGTTCATTTTGTATGTTTTGCTAGAAAACCATTATACACAATAATATAGGTGCCCAAATAAAACACATATTATTATATTTTATAAAATGGATGAAGTGCGATTTTCTGGTTATTTTTTTTTTACCATTCCAAAACAATTATTACAAAAATATCAAATATTCTATCGTTTGCATAAATAGGCGACACAGTACATATCATAGCCAATGTTTCTGTAATAACCTAATTCTCCATTTAAAAAATGGAATAAAAACATTGGATATATGAATAAATTACTATGTGTACAATGGGAGGTGTAGTACTAATACAATTGTTAACGCTCGAAATCATGGGGCAATGGTAAACGCATTTCGTTATTATTCGTAGTAATTACAGCTATTTATTTAGCACTAGCTTACCTGGCAATGCTTTGATACTAATAGATTTCAGTATATATATATATATATATATATATAAAGTAATAAACTGTTTTCGCGTGCACACTATTAAACTGAAAATAATTTAAAAGCATAAACAAGTTAGATTTATTTGATATTCGCACATTTTACATGTGAAAAATAAATGTAAGATAATGATAATTTGTGCATTAAATAGAATTTGAAAAATGTATTCAAGTGATTTGGGGTTTACAATATTTTTAGTTTTTCCGTATTTGTCAAAAACAAAGTAAATAATTTTTTTGGCTGTCTCACTCGTAACTATGCAACAAATAATTTACCAAGTATAAATCATGGATTTTTTAGATTTTATCTACAAACTCAAAGCTACTGACTTTGAACCTTGTTTATAGTCATTGAGAATCGATGCGAATGCGGTCGAACAGCAGTCATTTTAAATTAAATAGCATGTCCATTTGAAAAATGGGAATAACTAATAGGTAAGTGGAACCAGCACATCTTCTTCTTTTGAATTACCTTTCAGAATTTTCACCTTGAAAACATTTGGCGTCAGTTTTTTGACACCGACACTGGTTCCATTGCACAATTGTAGTGGATTAATTTTGCGTAAAAGAATTAAAAGTGCACCGATTTTGAACAGCTAATAAAATGAAAACTTTCACAAAACGGGTCTGCATTTACTCCAAAAATAAGTTAATAGAAAAAAGCTGATAAATAATCACACAGTTTATAATCTAAATACAAATTAATTATGTTATACGAATATAGTCTGGTGGTGGTGAAATCTCGCGGTAATAGAGCGATGGTCGACTTGTGACTGACAAAATATAATAAAATACAGAAAATTAAACATTTTTACCGTACAATAAATCCAACAAGAGTGATAAAAATTACATACTACTGGGTGTATTTGGTTTTTTCAATGAGAATATGAAATAAATTTACGTGATTTAAAGCAAAAATGTGTTATCATACTGAATAGCACTGGATGAGTGTCATAAAACTGGCATTGAATTAGCACCAATAACACAGGGTATATTTATTTATTCTGTGTCTATACTTTATTTCTGTATATTCAGTATTATTAATAGGAAACACTATATTATTATAAAAATCAAGTTGTTAAACAGAGAATTTGAAACAAAAAATCTTCATCAATGTATAATATGTCAAAGTAACCAAAATTGCATTTGTAGGTTATTGTGAATAATTATTTATTTATAACAAGTTAAATCTATGACGATCGTGAGGCTAATATGTGCGGCCGCCCATAATCAGAACGGTCAGCTTGAAAACAATCACGACATTTTGAATTCTAAGTTATAAGAAACGTAAAGGATATCTTGTCCCTGTTAAAAAAAAAAAATATGTATAATTATTAAATTCTGTTTTACATTATTAATTAATAAAAATCCATTTAGATACCTAATTGACTAATGATGAGACTAATGATTTGAAAAATTCTTCTGAAATAATAATAAAAAACTTAAAAATGGTCATGTTATAAGTAGGGCTGTAACTTCTTGGATTTACATTGCTTTATTGCGATGGTTGTAGACTGTTCTAGGTAAGGTATAAATGTATTTTGGGAAACTGTGAAATTAGATAGTTTGACTTTATATTAGTTTCCTTATTTCTTGGTATATTTTACATAAAAAGCATTTTTAATTGTAATATTAAGAAATATTTTCATATTATACTTGTCATAATAAGTTTTCTTTTGAATTTTTTCTTTATAATTTTAATTGCATTTATTTTATGTGAAATCATTAATTTTTCTTTATTTTTTTCTTTAATCATATAACCTTTTTTCATAAATATTAAATAAATAAAAAAATTAGTTTCTTAATCTATAAAATTAATCAATAATTTGAATTGCATATTTACAGCATATTTCAAACATTTTTAGTGTAAAATTCCTCGCAACCTCATTCATGGTTATTTCATGTTTGTATATAAAATCATATTTGTTAATATTAACCAAATGATCGATTTAGTCAAAAGCTGATTTTTAAAAATTCCGATTTTTCCTCAATTTTTTTTTATTTTTCCTAATTATTATGAAAAATACCAAGAATCTCTTTCCCTCCAAGTACCCACTAGTTCTAATTCGAATTTAGAGCCCACAACTAAATTATCAGAATTTTTCTACTGTAATTCGTGTAAGCATCCAAAAAAAAACATTATTGTAAAATCAATACATTCATCCCTTATTCGCTTAGAACTCTAAATCTAAAACGAAAGATAAAAATATTATTATATACTTACAGTCAACTGGATTTTGTACAACACGTACCTACACGTTCGGCGATATACGATGTTCCGATAAAATGTGATAAGAGTTTAGGGCACATTATAGTAAACATATTTTATTACTGCCTTTTTCCAAGGGAGTCACACGGTCGGTTTTACAAATAAGTTTTTTTTTATTATTTTAACTTTGGATTCTTTGCGCAATATTTAATTCGATTCTTTGAAGTCGGCCGAAATCAGGAAACATATACATGATAATATTACGTGCGGCTGTATTACACGTGCACTTAAAACTCTGTATTCGCGTTCCACTATATATAATAGGTTTTATTAACTTGATAATTAAAGTTAAACACTGTGTACCAACCGGAACTAATGGGGCAAAAAGTTCTTATTAATATTTAAGTTTGTTCTTATGCAGTAGTTTTATACACAATTATAATACATGGCAGCACGTGTCTAATCTATCTATTCCCGTAAACTTAATAAATTTAAATCGCCGACGGCATAGTTTGTTATCGCAACCGATTTTCAGAGCAACATTTGTTTTGAACTCGTGAAGAGTCATCTCGGGAATACAAAACAAAATATTTTAAATGTGAGTATCAACTTAAAATTCAATTTTTTTGTAAGTAACATTACACGGACGTTTATAACAAACGTCTGACAATTTTCAAATTAATATTGCATTCATATAATACCAAACTTACACACATACAATCACACACCTACAAGAAGTTAATATATTCTGCGCTTACTTGTGTAAATATTCAAAGGTATATAATATTTAATATTATTAAATATTATATTATTCTACGTATTTTAATATGCGTGTCTACAAAATAATCGATTGCGAGTAAATTTACAGAACATTGTTGATTTTGATTTTATTTTTTGAAAATATTTTATAGCGTATCACATATAATTATTTTTGAGATATTATTCCTAAACGTTAAAAATCAAGTACTATAAACTTAACAATATTCGTTTTACGATTTTAAACAGTGAAATGTTGTTGATTTTACTTCAATTTATTTTTAAATAGAAAGTGTATTTTTATTTCCAAAACAATTTTATGTAATTTCACGCATACCCATTCTCATTAATACACAGTATATAGTATATCGTATACATCTACTATATATATATATATATATATATATCATACGAATCATCTTCATAATCCTTATGTATAATCAAACGTGTCCTGACTGACTGATCCGCGTAGAGCCTAAACTATGTTAGCCAGCGACTTGAAATATTGACGGTAACTTCGTTTCATAATGCAAGTGTACACTAAGAAAGGATTTTCCGAAATTCGTATTTTAAAGGGGTGCTTATACAGAGATTTGTTGGCTCAAACGAATTATTTTTTGTTTATAAAAGTTTTCCATTGGTTGCTGAATATAAAATAGTTATTGTAAATGGATTTTTGATTTGTCACTGGCAACGCCGTGCAGGATCAGCTAAAAAACATTTATGACTATATAACATATTATATAAAAGTATTGGCCTCTATTTTGTTATGAGGAAGAAAAAAACTATAATATATTATTGTTAGTTTTGTTTTTACTATGGTTTAAGTCCATTTCATACTAAATAGTTTCCCTCGAAGTCAAATAAGTGTTTGTATCAAGTAGGTGCATGTTTTTTTTTCTATTGAAAAAAAAAATAAGTAATAAAATAAAATCACACACAATATAGGTACATGATAAATAATTCATAACGACCTCTAATTTCAAAAAAAAAACATACAATAGGTATGGACACCGTGTACCTATGTACCTAAGTACACAATGTCAAGTCAAAAATGAATAAAATAGAACCACACACAACACAAATGGTATAAAATGGTTTGACGATAGTCGCCCAAAAGACCATTGTCCCAAATTTTACATGCGTATTATTTGGAATCTCCGAGGGGTCAAAAGAGTATTAAGGTCTATTTACACATAACCGTTCCGTGGCCGTTCCGTGTCCGTGCCGTCCGTTCCGTGTCCGGCGTTTTAAATTTGTTTACTTGTTATGAAATGGGCATGTTTACACATGTCCGTTCAGTATCCGTTCCGTGTCCGTACCGTCCGTGTCCGTAATTTTAGATTTGTCGGAGACAATATTTTGGGGAATTTAACTGATACGGATATGAAAAATACGGAACAGTGTAAACAACCATCAGTGCCAACTGACAGCTTGATCGGTTTGTTCTTACCTACTCGCGAGACGTATTTGTAAAATTTAAAAAAAATTTAAAAAGTTTAAAAAGTTGTTTTTTCAAAAACTTATACACCATAATCTGAAATCATGTGTACCAATGCCGACGAAAAAATTA
>JACXSJ010003808.1:0-19000 GCA_014851325.1 Pentalonia nigronervosa | reverse complement strand
TAAAATACAGCTGTCATCTTAAACTTTAAACAAACATGGTTATATTATATAGATCAGTAGGGAACGGTACCGTACAGGATAAGAAAGCGAAGGCGATGTTGACGGTGACTTGGTCCTGAGCTGATTGCCGATGTGCTGGACCTGAGCTAGTTGACGGTGTAGCAATCGGGTCCACCAAGCTGGGGAGACGATGTCCGTTTTCACGGCTTGTTGATGTTGGCTGTAGTTGCCGATCAACAGTGTAACGACAACGCACACGAACTCACAGCCACGTGCTTAAAAGAAAAAGGAACAACAAAGTTCGCAGAACTACGAACAGTCACACAACACGACACGTACGTCAACAGACAGCGTCAATGAAGAAGAGATAGCCCGCAGCGTCGGGCAAACGCCGTTCGATCCAGCTGATCGAAAGGTATTGCTGTCTCGATCAGGGGGGATCCAGAGTGACAACGTTTGCATTTCCGACTGACCGCATTACGTCACTTGCGCGAACAAGCCGCAATGTACTATTATGAGAATATTAAAACAATTAAAAAAGTCATACATTTATTAGATGCTAATGATGCGCTAGCCATTGGAAAAGTTAAAAAAATTATGTCAGAAACAGATTTAGAATCAAATTTAGCTTTTATTTATACAAATTATGGATTTCTAGTTATGGCTATTACATGTTTAGAAACTCAGAGAACTCTTTTAACTGACGTAATAAAAATAGTAGAGAATGTAGAAAATAAATTAAATACAATAAAATATTCAAGAAATCACAATGGATAATTTACCTGAAGATATTTCTTATGATGATCTACTATATTTCAAATACGCACCAATTTCTTTGGTTGGCGTAGAGCAGAGCTTTTCGGTGTACAAAAATATGTTGGCAGATAACCGACGGTCGTTTAAATTTAAAAATTTATCAAAGTCGTTAATATAAATGTAGTCGTTGATTGTCGTTGATTGTAAATTGCAATATTTAAAAATGTATATTAATTAATAATGTTTTTAATTACCTGTCAAAGAAATTAGAATAAAAATCGTAAGTAGTATAATAATGTTTTTTTTCCTTATATTTATAAATTTAAAAAAATAAGGCCATATTTAAGCACATATATCACGAGCGCAAAAGTGCATGCATATTTTGGTAGTTTTTAGTACATAAACTCCCGGGCCCTACTCATGTATAATGTATATATTCGGGAATACCCATAATTAAAATTTTATCGTTTCAAATACATATTGTGATATTGTTTCCCAATATTTGGAAATACCCATGATTAAGATATTATCGTTTCGATTACACATTGTGATATTGTTTCATTTAGTGGTGATTGTGTACTCGTGTAGACCGATACGTTTATTTTTTCCTCCACTTATTATAAAAACAACGTAAAATGACAACTTCGGTTAAACGTAAGAAAGTGACTGTAGCAATGGAACAAAAACTCCAAGCTTTATTTCATATTTATGCTGATGAATCATTAACAAAAACCACACAAGAGTTAGGAGTGGGTAAACAAACCGTTTTGATTGGAAAAAAATCGAATTTAAATTGAAAATTTTTGTACGAAAATGGTGAACGTGGACAGCTTAGGTAACAGACGCACGTTAAGTAAACCAAACAACGAAGCTTTGTACATTTGGTTTTGTCAACAACGTCAACAGGGTGTTCCGTTGTCGGGTGTAACGTTACAAGTTATCACGATAAAATTTAATTAAAAACTGAAAGATCCTACTTTTACTGCTAGTGTAGAATGGTTGTCTCGATGGAAAAATTGACATGGCATTTGTGAACTTGGTGTAAGTGGTGAAATTTTATCAGATGACAATGTTGCAAATGAAGACTTAAAAACGAAATTTGAAAAGTTTGTTAATGATGAAAACTTAATGCCTTGTCAAATATTTAAAATATTTAATGCTGAAGAAACTGGGTTGAACTACAAAATGCTTCCAAAAAGAACATTAGCCTCAAAATTAGATTCTGTAGCCAAAAAACATAAAGTGAAAAAAGAACGAGTAACTTTACTTTCTTGCAGTAACGCTTCTGGTGATTTAAAATTTCCACTTTTGGTGATCGGAAAATCAGCTTTCAAAAACGTTAATGTAAGTGCACCTCCAGTTCAATACACTTTACAAAAATCTGCTTGGATGAATGGAAACATTTTTAAAAATTGGTTTTTAAGAAATTTTTGCCTACAACAAAGAAATTTTTAAAACGGAAAAAACTTCCAGAAAAAAGTTGTTGTAGTAACAGGAAATTGTTATATTAAGTATTATTAGATTATATTTGTCTTTAACTGTACGTTTTTTATTATAAATTAATTACGCAATAGTGTAGTACGACTGTGGGAACGTACTGGCATACGTGACACCTCTCGGCCCTAAAACTGTCAGGTCAGCTGAATACCTCTCCTGAATACTGAGTGCCGGCCGACAATGAATGTGCGTCGTCCAACCCGGGACAGTCTGTTCTAAGGAAGTGAATCCAGTACACGGTTGTTCTGGCAGTTTTCGCGAGAGCTCATGTCTACTCCTTTGCGCTAACCAAGGATCGTTTATACTATTAATTATACGAATATAAACCTTTTTAACTCCGTCGTGTTTTACATCGGATCAGTTTTTTTGTTTTTTTTCTTTTGATCAATAAAGCATTATATTTAATACATAATTATCCATATTTTCATTATTGGTAGCTAGTATATTGTCACAACGCACGCTCGAGAATACATCACTGTATGTTTATAGACAAACGCTCCGTGTCACCATAGTAAAAATGAATTACGAGATGGTAAAATTTTTATGAAATTTTTGCCGTCTATGTGATGGAATTGATACAACCAATGTATCAATGTATGATTGAAACGACAAAACGGCTTTACAGAAAAAAGTTGATCATGTTTCTTTTAGAGCAACAAGAAGTGAACCCGTTAGTTAGGTTTATGGATCTTTTTAAAAAAGTAATAATAAAAACTGTTCTTTATTTAGCCGCAGAATCGTAGGAAGAAATTAAGCCAGAAACACTTTAAAAAAGTTGAAAAAAATTGTGGCTTAATATTCCTCACGAAAACTATGGACGAGATAAAATAACTTCAAATGAGGACATTGATTTTATTCAAGTTTTTCAAGAGTTGAAAGGTTGTGCCGACATGGAAAAAAATGATATTTCTGAATGGATAAACAGTGACACCGATGTTGGTCATCAGGTTCTTAGGGAAGATGAAATTGTAAATGCATGTATTGAAAACACAAAAACAGAAATTAACAGTTCAGAAGATGAAGATCAATCAACAGACCAAACACATGGTGAAGCAACTGCAATGCTGGAGCAGTTGATGACTTACTTCGAGAAACAAAGTAAAATATCTGCTGAGCTACTGACCTTAAGACATCTAAGACATCGCAAAGCGAAATTACGTCAATCTTCATTAAAACAAAAAAATATCACGGAGTATTTCAAGCGAGTTCAGTCTTATTTTCTTTAATTTCCTATAAATGTGTATTGATATATATATATACATACGTAATACATATATCACAATAATAACAATAATAAAATGTAATGTAAAATTGTAAATCAATAAATTATGAATTTGTATAAATACATAAGGAGTTTTTTTAAAAATATTTATTAGTATGTATGTAAGTTAAAATAAACGTCATTCCGTTTAATCCGGATTTTCAATAATCTGGATAGAATCTGGTTCCATCTAGATTAGCGAGACTCTACTGTAATAAATAATAATATTATTCAATATTAGTTGACTAGTAGAAAAGTATTGGTAGGTAGTTAATTGTAATCATGATGTAACTAATGTAAATAAATTGAAGCTCTAAGGTATACAGGTAATTTAGATATGCTCATCCCCATTATTTTTCTTCACTCTTAAAATTTTTTGTACTACTGAAAAAATGCCCCTTGACGATAAAAAATTCTATTTTTCATATGAGAACACCCTTTTTCAACTGTAAATTATAGAGTGGATAATTTTTTTTGAAATTTCTGATATTTGGTAAGCAATATTTATACAAGTAGTTTTTGAGTTATTTAACTTTGTATTTTACAGTTAAATAGTCTATGGTAATAAACATATAAAATATGGGGATTATGGTAATTTGACAATTTTATTCAATAATATTAATATATTTGATAATTATGGTAATAAAAACTAACTAAATTGTAATTTGAAAAAAATCATGTACTAACCTAACTACTGTTAAACCACTGTTTTAAATTTTAAGCATTTGATTAATATTTTTATAAAATCAATATTATATTGATTTTTTTTTATTTCATTCAATATATTATTTATTTATAATTGTTCTTTACAGATACTTCACCTTTTGGTGATAAAACTATTGATGAAGTATTATCGAGCAACCAATTTAGTTAAAAGAAAACTAGATTTTATATATCTATCTTTAAACCCAGAGTTAATACCAGCTGCCAAACTATTTAGTAAGTATATAATATACTATTGTAAAGTTAATTTTTAAAAATTAAAAAATTGTCTAATTATTATGTCAATTATCCTTTTTTCAGATAAAGTTATTGCAATTGATGAACTATCAGAAATAATTTATTTATCCCCGTCACCCTTTAAAGTCTCCAAGACCAGTGCTACACTTGATAACTCAACATTAGGTATGTATAGTATGGAATTTACAGTTTAGTAATTAATTTAATAACCATTTAGTGGCATCATTTAAGGTGGTGTTACAAGGTAGACATTTACTCCTGTCTTTTAAAAGCAGTATTGGTTGTTTCCATTTTAATCATTACCATATTTTATAACTAAATCTGTTATATTATGGTTATAGGAAATATTATTATAAAAAAAAAATTGTTATGTTTATTATATTATTGTAAGAAAAATATACATATATATGAAAATTATTAATACTATTACTAACAAATTATTTTTATTGTATATGATATATAATTATAAACACATATTGTAAGTTACTAATATCTAAATATTATATCCAACCAACAATGTTATAATTGTAAATGCAATACGCATTTATTCTATTTTATAAAACATAATAAACAACATTATTGTGCAATGTAAATGTGAAACTATTAACTGTAAAATGTACACCAATGATAACTATATTATAAACGAGTTGTTAACTTGTCTTTTATGAAATTGTAATATAACTAAATTGTAATTAATTTGAAAGATTTCTGTTTTGAGAGCATAAACAAGGAAGAGAGGTGCAATGTACCTGACAATACATATCCTATTTTACTATTATTAATTTTGAATGAACTACTAAAGTAAGAGGCAATCACATACTTTTGACTGTTTCAAACTAATATTTTATATTATTATCTTATAATAAAAAAATACTACAATATAATATCATATAACATAATATAATTCAACAGAAATTCCTAGTATTTTATATTATTTTTAATATAAAATAATAAATATAATGTCATGTCTACAATATAATATTGCAACAATTTGGAATATAATATTGCAACAATTTGGTTAATAGTCTTAAGACGATTAGATTTTTTTTTTAACTCCTGTCAATCTTACCCATGCTTTCTCTTACCTTAATTTATCTATTATGCTTTTCTTAGAAATTGCTAGTCGTTCAAGGCTACTTTCTATTATTGATGCCTGAGATATACATAAATATATTGTATTGTGTCAAAAGTATGTGATTCCCCTTACTCTAGTGGTTCATTCAAAATTAATAATAGTAAAATAAAATCATCGCCTGGTACATAGGAGTATTGGGGTACAGAAAAGCCACAAAATAGTAATTTGTATTTATCAAAATTAGTAGCCAAATTAAAAGGATTGTGTTTTGATAGTATTGATCTACCTGTTGGTAAAATAAGTTATGTTCAAGCTATTTGTGCTGATGCCCCAGCTATAAGTTATATATTAACCATTTCATCCATTCATGGTTTTCTTCTTACATTAGATATTCAATTACAGTAGTATTTTTGGAAAGAAGGGTTTGTTTTCGTAAAACGTTTTTAACAAGCATACTCATGAAGAATTTCTCAAGATGAAGACTTTCAAGTTCATAATACTATTTTCATTTTGTCCTTAATATATAGACATGATATAAAGCTTTCCACTGGATTATATGCATTCGGTTTGTTTAGGAGTTGTTAAAAAAATATTTTACTATGGTTGGGTGCTTTAAAATACTCCCCATTATTATTTCGGTTATCAAGCCAAAGTATTAATCTAATATCAAATAGACTAATGCATTTAAAATCTTAAATATAACTCGTGATTTTGCTAGGGTTCCAAGAGGGCAAAATGAAATTTTGAGATGAAAAGCTACAGAGTTTAGGACTTTCATATTGTATACAGGACCTGTAGTACTTAAATCTATTATTAGTCCAGAAGGTTATGAACATTTTCTATGTTTGTTTTGTATGACTGTTGTTTAAGTCCTCATGGATACATTTTTTATTTTATTGATAAGCTAATGAGTTACTACGTAAAATAAATTTGTGAAATTTATGGAGAAGAATTTTTGTTTCATAATTTACATGCACTTGTCCATCTCTATGATAACAATAACAAATTTGGGTCACTTGACAACTGTTCATGTTTTATGTTTGAAAATTTCATGCAGATTTTAAAAAAAATGGCCAGAAGCAAAACTAGACCTTTAAAGCAAGTTATTAAGCATAACGAAAAATTTAAAAAGTTTGGTAGACTTGAAATGACTTGTGCTCAAATAACTGAAAATGAATGTAAAAATATACATAATGAAGAACTATTAATTGAAGACTGTTCATCACCACAATTTAAAATTGTATCTATAAAAAATGTTCTGATTAAGATAAGGTAATTATCTGATTGTTATATTGTATATTTTGACAGTAACAAAAAGCTTTTTATTATAAATGTTTGTTACCATCATGGAAGTCAAGCAAATTTATTTTTGAGGTCTTTCAATATTGTTAAACCCTTTTATACTAAACCAATAGACAGTTTAAAGTTAGGAATTGCTTCTGTTTCTGATTTGTCAGATGATTTAATGATATGCAACATTAATAAAATTAATTTAAAAAGTATATGGCACTTGACCTAAATTATAACATTAAAATCAAAATTGTTTTTTCAATATTACACTCAAAATAGTAATAGTTTTCAAGAATAAATTATATTTTTATATTATAGTTTTTACTTTGAATATTGTATTTGTTTATTCTTATATATATTTATAATAAATGAACGTAATATGTATGAATCGATTATTTTAATTGTAATACAACTTTTCATGAAGTCATTATATTCAGTAGTTCAATTTATAAATGAAAATACTGTAGAGAGTGTCCCCAGTAAATGGATTAAGGATAATACCTGTGCATGGCCGTTTAACCAAAAAAATGATAGAAAAAAAAGATTGAACAAAAATATCAACTAAATAATAAAGAATTTACTTTTTTTTTAATAAGAATGTTTTGTTCCAGTATAAGTGAGTTGTATTATTTTCATTTTCAGTTTATAAGACAAGTTTTCAGTTATAAATAAAAAGTATAACAGACTATCAAATGAACAATATTAACACTTGTTATTAGAAATTTTAGCAGAAGCAAAATTTATAGCTAAAAAAGCTGAATTAAAAGGCTAAATTTATCTGATGATGATAATCATAAAAAACTAATTAAAATAAATAAATTTTTTTTATCAAAGTCTGTGAAATGTCGTATATATAATTCAGGTAACATAATTAAATTAATTTTAAATGTGTTTTATATGTAAAATATTTCAATAGTTTTGTCATTATAATATATTATTAACTTTTTCAAGCATTAGAATTAAATGCATATTATAGGCAATGCACTAGTTATTTATAATATGTATAATTTTTAATTTTTTAGATTCTGATGATAGTGGCATTGGCACAATATATAAAAAAAATAAGAAAATACAAATAAATCTATTGGAAAAAAAATGGTTGGTCTCCTTCTCCAAAAGAAATTGAAGGTATTATTATTATATTTAACTGTAATATGCAATTTAATTTAAATTAATTATCATAATATTTAACCTGCTGTTATAATCAATAAATATTATTTCAGGGGCTGAAGGCACATTATCTTTCAAAAGGAAACTTACATTTGGAGTTGATAATTTAAAAAAAAGCTAATCCACTAGAAAATATTAGTTGTCATATAAGTCCTTGCAAAAGATTAGATAAAATATAACTATGTTTAAATAGAATATATTTTGTAATAATATATTTTTTAATTATATATGCTATGGATGTTTATAATTGGAATATAAAATCATAACATAGGATTATTAAAATGTCAGTAAAAAATAAATTAACCATAAATCTATTTCACATAAAGTATGTTTCATATACTGTCCCATAGATGCAAAAATTCCCATTATTAAAAAGAAACAGTATTGATGAAAATAACCACATGCAGATATCATTATTCTCGCCTGTTATGATTAATTCAGATATTGGCGGTAAAAAAAAATAATAATTATTATTGTTATATATGTATAATATGTACAATATGTATAATGATTATTTAAAAAATTTCTAGAATACCAGACACTCTATATTTACTATTTTTATTGTTTTAATCTATATTAACTTTGCACTTTTCAAGTATGATTAATAGTTGTTTTTTATAAGTATATTGACCTAACCTTTTGTTTGAAATATAAAATAATATATTACTTTGGATCTAATGATCCGCGCCAATTTTCATTAGCACCATCGTTTTCAGTGTTAAAAAGTACACATCACTGAAAAAAAGATCTAAAATTTACAGTACTCGGTAAACTAGAAATTTACTGATTATTTAATACTTAATAATAAATACTAAAATAATTAATATAAATCTAAAAAAAATAATTTTTAAAGCTGAAGGAACATCATTTTTTAACAGAAAACTACATTTAGAACTGATAATAAATAAATTAATAAAATAAATCATAATAGTTTTGTGTTTTGTGATAAAAATGTATTTTAATGTCAAACATGACTACCTTTAATGGTTAATGATTATTATTTATTAAAATTATTGTTTTATACCAAATCAATCACAAATATAATATTTGCAAGCAGATCCCTACATTAAATTTTGGGCCCCTGTACTAAATATTTGTCCAGGCCCCTTTTTTCAAAATATATTAAAATATTAAAATGTTATTTTATAATATTAATTAATATAAAATAAGTATTCCTATTAAAATTTTAAAAATTACAAAATTGTTTCAATTAGACAATGAGCCCCAAAACACCTGAGCCCCTGTACCTCAGGTCCAACAGCCCCCTCCCTTGTGAGAGCTCTGCTTGCAAGCTTAATACTTAATTCTTTCAAGAAAATTCATTGGTATCTGACTGCTATATTGTGTTAATTATATTGGCTAGGTTGTAATTATCAATAAGCAATTTTGTGCCCTTTTTTGTGAAACTGTTTTTTTCTATGAATAAATAAGATTAAATTGATCTGCCACCAATTTATATTAAATTAAAATATTATTGTTATTTAAATATATATATATCAAGATTCAAAAGTCAAGGCTCAAAATAACTTCCAACTATCAAATGTTGAGCAGAATATTTTTGTAAAACAATAACTGCTTATTATGTTGTTATATATACTAGTCTGTAATGTTACCATAATTATTAAAAACTATAGTAAAATTTAATACAAAAATACATTTTTATTTTTTTTTAAATTGAAATGAAAAATTAGGAATATATTTGTATTTAAATATCTATCCCAAAGCTCAAAATGTATTATAAATATATCAATTTTATGACTTTTTTATCGTTTTAGAATCCATAAAAAAATAAGTAAAATTCAAAAGTCCAAGTGATTATGAAATAGAAGAACCGTTAAAAATATATTTGGCTCAAATATCCTTTGCAGACAAACATTTAAAAACTCATAAGATATAATTAATTTATGATTAATATGCAACACATTTTTTTTCTAAAAATAAATGAATTTTCTTTTTTAACCATTCTTTACAGTCAAATGTTTTAAGAGTTAAGACTCATAAGATTCAATTAACTTAATTATTAACATCTAAGACATCTAAAATTAAATAAATTTTGTTTTTATCAATTGTAATGTTTTTTTTTTTTTATTTGGTTTTGTATAGGTATGCAAGTGTATATGGCTATTTTTACTTTCATACATTACTATACTAATATATTTGCTTATTAAAAAAATACCTATATTGCTATTTTTTATTAGGAGCATTTTTAACAAGACAATTAAGCTGAACAATTGATCACTGAATCATAATAATTTGAAAACTAAAATGGTTTAATAATATTAATAAATGATAATACAATATTAATATATATACTAGTATTTATAAATTTAAAATATTAAAATATTTATTAAATTTTGGTATCCAAATATTTAATAAGTTTTAAATAAATATTTTGAAATCCTAATAAAATATTTATTAATTTATAAAAAATAATTACATATATTAAATTACAATAAAACTTTGGTTTGTGTATATTTATTAAATTGTTAATGTTTGTTATTTAGAAAATAAATATTCTAGTTCAACAAATATTTTTAATTCTGCACAATAATTATAAATTATTATTATTAAATATTGTCATTATAATTTAAATATTTAATAAATATTTTAAATATATTTGTTTTCTGTGCGAGACTAAAAACTAAAAACATATCAATAAATCATTAATGCAAGTATATTTATAATGATACAACATAGATCCTTAAAATAATAATTAGTCATAATAAGTATAAATATAAATTTAATATTTTGGAATCAAAAAATATATAAAATAATGAACATTTATAATATAACCATAGATAATAGAAGAATTCCTTCTATTATCTATGAATTTAACTATTTAAAAATTTTATTTTATTTAAATAATATTATAATTATTTAGATAAATTATAACGGCTCAAATAACTTATTTCCCATTTATTTCAGATGCTTATATTATAAAGCTTAAAATTATTCTAAATGTTTTGAATACAAAATGATATTTTAAGTAATAGGTAGTGTAATGGTTTTTAAAATATTTAAGAATAATGTTTGATAATTTTCTTTATGTCTATGTAAAAGTAATTTTTATACATATTTTATAACTTAAGTACTATTATTTATCTTATTTATAATAACCAGGGCTCGGATTTATATGTATTTATTTAACTAAAGTATATATTTATACAACAAAAATATGTACATAAATATGTGCTAAAAAATGTATAATATGTATTATCAAAAAAAAAAAAAAAATAATAATAATAATTAATAATAGAATGAAATGTAATAAAAAAAAAATTATTTATCTAACTATCTAATTATCTTGATTACAATTAATAATAACATGCATTTTTAAATTTTCGAATTCAAAAGATCGCCGATTATGTCGTAAAATTGCTTTATATCGACTGAAAGATCTCTCAACTTCGACTGATGTTATAGGACAATATTGCATGTTGACTATGTCTGAAGGAGAAAGTTCTACATCCAATGAAATTTTAGACGAAATACCAGTCAGAATACTTTTAATAGCTTTCATTTCTGCTAGACCGGAATTTTTTTGTAGTACATTTTTAACTTTAGCGTTTACAATATCGCCAATTGGTCCTTGAACTTTTTCAAGTCTTTTTACCGCTTCCTCTACTACACTTAAACTTTCTACTAAAGTTAAGTCTCGAGTTTCTAATTTCGTAATGACATCAACCAAAAAATAATAATTAACAGAAATGTTTATTAATTCATTTTTTAAATCATTATTTTCTAAAAGACTTTCAGCTTTTTCAATATACATTGAAGTAGCCGCATCAAGTTCAGCAACAACATTTTTGATTTCTTGGAAGTTTTGGCAATAATAATTAGCGGCATTCAACCAAGTGCCCCATCTAGTTACAATTGGTTGTGGAGGAAGGCTTAGATCTGGGTACATATTTTTAAATATTTCGACACGGCTAGGAGTTTTTAGAAATATCTTTTTAACTGAAGATATTAACTCGTCAACTTTTGTAAATTTTGATCTTATAGTTTCTGCTTTTCGATGAAATGCGTGTGCTAAACACGTTAAGTGGATCATTTTTGGGAAAAAAGCATTTAATGCTTTACCGGCTTTTACCATATATGGCGCGGCATCAGATACAAATAATAATACATTCTCGTGCATAACTTTATCGGGCCATAATATACTCATAGAATTATTAAAAAATCTTGCAACAGTTTGGTGGTTGCATTTATCTAATTGTTCACAGTTTAACAAAAATGGCTGGGATTTACTGTCATTTAATTTTCCAATAATAATATTTGCAATAAATCTACCATCTACATCGGTTGTTTCATCAATCGATATCCATATGGATCCATCACCAATTGAATTTCTAATAGACATAAGAGTTTCTTTGTAAATTGGTTGAATATAATTTTTTCTTAGAGTGCTTTCATCGGGAATCAATTGTGCAGTATATTTTTCCAAGAATGATTTTAAATTAGAATTTTGAAGTTTTGCTAGCGGAATATCAGCTTTAATAAAACTTGACATAAATCGATGTTGAATGTATTAGAAACTGAGGAAGACGTTGATGACAAAAAATTTTGTTTGAATTTCAGCTTTCTATTTTTGTTCTCTTTGTGCTCATTAGTTTGTAAATGTTGTGTTACCTGAAATCGTTATTCAATTGCTATCGATTTTTCACATGCAGCACAATACAAAATTTGACCGTCACTTTGTAAATGTTCATCTAGAAATTCAGAAACATATTTTGTTGCTTTGCAAGTTTTAGATGATCGTACTTTCGGTATTATTGGATACACGTAAATTAAGACGTTGTTTAATACGCAGATTAAACCCACGAATTGAAAACACGGCCCGTTCGTTACTGAGATATACTGACTCACTGTCAACTGTCAGTACTTCAAACGCAAACACGTTATCTTTATAAGGTCATAAACTCATAAATATCGAACATATATCGACAGTAGATTAGATTAAGTTTAAAAATTGGTATTATTTTGTTACTATTTTGTACTTTTGGAAACATGGGAAAGGTTGTATTAATAAATAATAAATCGTAAATGAACAAATTGTCGAAATATGTAGGAAAAGTGGAATTATTGAGAAATATGTAAAAACATGTACTTATGGCAAAATATGTAAAAATATATAAAATAAAATATAGTTAATTTCATTGGAAATCCCTTGAAACAAATTTATCACTTACCCAAATTAATTTATCAAGTCACAGTAAAAATATGTATTTACATATAAATCCGAGCCCTAATAATAACTAATTACTGAATAAAAATAAGTTTATTTTATTTTATTTTAATACAACCCTTAATTTTATAAAATTTTAACATACATCTAAGTTTGAAATAGGCTACAAAATACATCCGATTGTTACTGTACAAATGCTCAATATAATTAACTTTTACAAAGAACATATCCATAAATCATAAATTAAAATTGATCTAAAATGTTCACATTGAAATCTTAAACTGCCAAACGATGAACAGTTATTTTTATTATTTACTTATAGTGTAACTTTAAGAACCTTTGTGCACTGTATAATTGTGTAATTGTACATGTATATATAATCGATATTATTAAGTATATATTGTATATATTGTATACAATATAATATACTTAATGATAATATTTATAATTGTATAGCCGTGTATGTAATTACATAAGTGATAACTCATCCAGAAATTGATAAAATTTAACAAAATTATAGAACCACTTGCATTTTGTTATATGTAATTGTGTAGTATGTTAGGTATGTATTTTAAATTTAATTCATGAGAAGAATGGCTTTAAAAATGTTAAATATTATTTACACCTAAAGACTCTTAGTCGATATTTATACATAAAATAGATAAGTATGGATGATTTCATAGAAGATTTAAATAATCTGTTTATAAATTATAGCTAATATTTAGTAAATAAACTTATATAATATTAAGTTAATATTATTAATCAAATTTTAGTCCGTGATTATTATGCATTATTTATTTGGTAATATTTAATTATTTATTTTAATTTTAATTTAATTTTATTTTAACCTGCATCAAGGGAGCATGAAACAATTTTTCGCTAAGATAGCATTGTATAGAACCAAAGGAAAAAAATGCAAAAGTCATCAACACCTTAACTCTAATAATTATAATTATATTATACACACGCGTGTTGTATATTGTAAAATACTCAAATCATTATTTAAAAATATATGCAATTACAAAAAAATAATAATCTTTAAATTATATATTTATTATTCATACCTATAAAGTATAAAATAAACTAAGTCAGTTGTTTTAAATTATATATATGTGTGTGTGTGTGTGTGTGTGTGTGTGTGTGGTGTGTGTGTGTGTGTGTGTGTGTGTGTGTGTGTATGTGTGAAGAAGTGGAAAAGCTACAATTTTATGTATAGAATCAACTTTTAGAATCATACATTAACATTGAATACAATTTACCTTCCAACTTTTTAAACTATTATTTAAACTATCGACTGAAAAAATATCGAATTTAGAACTATCTCTAGGTTTATAACAAAATGGTTCTTTTGTTTAAAAACAATATCCTAAAATAAAACCTTCGTTTGGTGTATAACTTATAATAACTTTAATTAAAAAACTTTAATTATATTACCATCGCTTATTTGTAAATAACTGTCTGATTCGCGATCGATTCGAATCTCAGTGTTTCTAAAAATTAGTGTTTTATATTGAAAATTAAAGTAACCATTTAACTCTGGAAGTAATTGCTCTGGTTTATTATGTTTGTATTTATAGATAAAATATGTTAAATTTGGTTTAGCTACATTCGATTTAAAGTTATATATTATTGATTCGCTATAACGTTTGACTGCCTACTGTAGAGATGGGTAATTCATGAATGATTCGATTCACTGAATCGATTGAATCGATTGAATCGATTCAGTGTTGTAAAATGAATAGGTTCATCGGTAACACTGTTTCAAAACTGAATTAGGTAATATGTTTATATATCTATCGTTAAATTTTGTTCAATCTTTAACGACATCTAGTATACTAGTGTACACTATACAACCATTATTTTACGCCAAAAAGCAAAAATACCTGTGCCCATGTTATCATTATTATTTATTATCAGTTATCATAAACACACAAACAAATTATACAACATTTTGGGATTCGTTATTTAATAAAAAAGAAAATATTTATGACTTATCGACTTAAAATCAAGAACAAAGTTATGGTAAGTAATAAGTACTAAGTATGCTATTCTTATAATTACATAATAATAATTAACTTTTTAGTGTAAAATAATTTAGTATTATAATTGTATAATAAAATTTATTTTAAATTGAAATTTAAAAAAATAATTTGCTCAACCCTTTTACTTTATAATCTGTTTCGCTTTTCAGCTACCACTTGTCCACCTTTAGAAAACACACGTTCACTCGGAACAGATGTACCTTGTATACAAAAACGCCGTTTCATTATTTCAAACAAAGTAGGGTAAATATTTTTGTTTTCATTCCACCATTTTAATGGATCGTTTGACCTTGCAATCAAAGGTTCTTGAAGATACTTATCTACTTCGATAATCATCAACGCTTTTGGATCCTAAGACTGAACTATATCAGTAACATCCAAATCAAAGTCGTTCCAAATTGAATCTTCTTTATTACTCGCTGTCGGTGGTATCGGGTAAGTTGTCAAGATACGTTGCTGTACATTTTTTTCACTAATTATAATTTTTCCTTTGTTGACAATAAATCTTTTGGTGTCTTGAAAAGCAAAATGATTTTTGAATCCATATTTTTTGAACCGAGGATCCAAAATTATTTCCTCAGCTAACAGCATATCTTTTTCTAACTGACCAAATCTCTTTTTTTTTTTATTTTTTTAATTAGCTGCTGGTATGAAAACCATTTTAGCTCAACAATTACTATCTTAAGGGTTTACAACTTATATATACATCTAAATAAGAAACATATAACATAAGATACATATAACATTTAAAAACAGCAATTATGTAGAGAGAAAAATAAATATTGAACTAATTACATGAAGTACAAGAAGAGATAATAAACAAAACAAAAAGCAGATAATTAGATGGCAAATCCAGCGTCCAAAATAAGCTTGATAATTTGATTAATGACGATTTCCGAGTTAGAGTTGAGGATGGAAAAAAGGTTTGGAGAGATATTAAGATCGCTAAATAATTTGAGTAGATTTAGGCGTTTGGAGCAGAGTGACGGACAGTGAAAAAGTAAATGCTGGAGGTCACAGACATTTTCAGTGGTATGCAGAGTGCACATGGGAGAGTCATTTAGACCAAGTTTACAGGCGTGGTCTGGTAAGAGAGAGTGACCCACGCGGAGACGGTTGAAACGTACAGTTGTTGATCTTGGTAGGTTCAGGTTGTTGAACCAAGTTTTGTTGTTAGAGAATATAGGAGCAGTATTTTTGTACTTGGAAGCGAAACCAACAGGTAATTTATTCCATTGGGTAGACCAAAGACTGAGGATATGACGGCGTAAAAGGGGGGAAAGGTCAGTCCAAGGTAATAGAGCTGGAGACGGTAGTATTGTGATGGCAGTGGATTTGGCTAGCCGGTCTGCCACTTCGTTGCCAAGTATGCCAATGTGACTGGGAATCCACAAAAAATGAATAGAACGATGAGAATTATTAAGATAGTATATAAAAGACTTAATGCGGAGAACAAGAGGGGATAATTTGAAGTTAAAGGGGTTGGAAACTAGGGCTAGTAAACAAGACAAAGAGTCAGTAGCTATTAAGTAGTTACCCGGATCTGTATTTGAAATAAATAAAAGGGCTTCGTAGATTGCATAACACTCTGCAGTAAAGGAAGATGTCGTAGGAGGGAGGTTATTTGCGAAAGAGACATGCAGCTCAGGTACATAGAAAGAGTATCCAGCTGATAGCCGGGAGACTGATCCGTCAGTGTAGATTACCAAAGTGTTAGGAATACGAAGTTTGAGGTGATTGTAAAGGATATTATTAACCACGGAGTTAGACATTTGTTTAAGCTGGTGAGAAGACAGATCGGTGAATTGACCATCGATGTGAACAAGAGGGGTGAATAAGAGGGATTCATAGGACTGCTCGTAGATTTGAGGTTTGTTTGATTTAATAATATATTGATGAAAATTGGAAAGAGAGTTGGCTGCGATAGAGAGGACCGGCATTGATTTTGGAGTATATCTCCAATTTAGAAAAAGAGAATAGTAAGTGTCGAAAATAAATTGATTGGATTGGGCTAGTGATTTGAGGATAAATTTCCCAGCCAGCCATCGGCATCTTATGTTAAAAGGGGGGGGCAAGTGGACTCAACTTCAATAGCTGGTCCGGGGGTGGATCTAACGTAACCCATAATTATTCTAAGACATGCAATTTGAAGCTTGTTAATTTTATTCCAATTAGTGTAAGAGGCCGAACCGAAAAGGAAACAGCCGTAATCCAGTTTAGAGCGAATTATTGACCTATATATAGATAATAGACATTTGGGGTGAGACCCACACCATGTGTTAGAAACAGACTTGAGAAAATTGGACCAACGAGAGGTAAAAGCAAAAAGAGATAATAGATGAGGTTGCTAACGAAGTTTAGGATCCAGGGTGAGGCCGAGGTAGGTGACGTTAGAGGCAAAGGGAATGGTGTATTCGTCTAAAAAAGTGTTCGAATGGTTGGCGTATCTTCGTCGGGTAAAGATGACGGACTTGCATTTCTCAGGGGCAATTTCTAATGATAAGTTGGTTAAAATATTTTTTAGGTCTTTAAGGGCTAAGTTTATTCGATCGATGGCCAAGTCAAGGGATTTATTTGAGGAGAAGACGACCATATCGTCCGCATAAATAAGGCACTCGTGACCTGACCTAGAAAACTGAGTTGCAATTATGCTCATATAAACATTAAAAAGTATGGGACTGAGACAGCTGCCTTAGGGTAGTCCGGAGAAGGTGGAACGTATATTGGAGGACCCAAAGCGGGTAGAGAAGAACAGATTTCTTTTGTGGTACAAAGAGAGCAATAGGTTACAAAATTCCGGAGGAGCGTTAAGTGAGGCGAGGTGATGAGAGTTTGAATATCGACAGAGTCAAAGGCGCCCCGTATGTCAATGAAAGTGGCCACAAGGAACTCCTTGTTGTTGAAGGAGTGGTATAAATGCCCAACAAAGGTGGAAAGACAATCGATCTTACCCACCCCCTTCCTAAACGCGAATACGTTGGGTGGTAGGATGGAGTTGGATTCTAGCCACCAATCAAGCCTGGATTTGAGAATGTGTTCGAAAAGTTTACAAAGTGAAGATGACAGAGCTATTGGGCGGAAAGAGGTATTAGAATTAGGTTTGGGTATTGGTATGACTCTGTAGGAATATCAAGATGTAGGAAACTGTTGAGTTGTCAAAATATCGTTGTAGATATTTAGAAGAAAGACTAGGGCGTTAGTTGGAAGGTGTTTAAGAAGAATAGGCGAGATATTATCTAGTCCCAAAGCTATGGATTTGCGTGAGGAAATGGCAAGATTGAGTTCAGTAATTGTAAAACTTTTCGTAAGGATGTGAGGGCTGGAGTAAAAAGAGGAAAGGACAGGCTGGGATTCTGCATCTTGAGGAACGTAGCTCGAGGCGACTTTGCTGCAGAAAGCATCAAACCAGTCGTCGTTATCTGGATGCTTGGTAGGACTTAGACAGTTTTTGAACCGTCTGGCGGTAGACCAAAGGTGTTGGATGGAGCTAGAAGGGTTTAGATTGGAACAGAAACTTTTCCACTTTTTCCTTTTTTCAGTCTTTAAGAGGCGTGTCGTTTGAGCGCAAACATTTCGATACTTTAGTAGGTCAGTTAGGCAGCCTGATCGTCGGAAGGCTTTGAAATGGGAGGATCTGTTTTTAATGGCCGCAGAGCAGGCTGCGTTCCACCATGGAGGAGAGGGTGGATGAGTTTTCAGGTTGATTTTTTTTATCGGAATGGTAGAAATAGCGGCATTATTAATGATGTTGGTAAGAGCCGAGT
>JACXSJ010003807.1:0-19018 GCA_014851325.1 Pentalonia nigronervosa | reverse complement strand
GTAATAATAATATACATGTTAATTTATACTAGTATTATTTAGTATAACTATTATTTAAAATTATAACCAATATAAAAAAAAAACATTTTGTTTTAATGATGGGGGGGGGGGGGGGGAAACCCCTTACCCCCCCCCCCCCCCGTAACTACGCCACTGATAGCATCTTCTAAATACGGTTATATTTTCAGGAAATGTTAACTTTTTATAGATTGCTTGTAGGCATAAGAAAATTCGATTTTTTTTATAAATGTTGATAAAAATAATTTAGCTTTTAATTTCTGTTGAAAATTATTAAAATACGATGGCACATTTTTTTTTTATAACTATTTAAAGTTCAAATTTTGATAAAATTAATCAAAATATCTGAAATTTACAATTTATAAAAATCTGAAAAATGAATTAACTTTTTTTTTTTATAAGCATTTTAAGTTCAAATTTAGACAAAATGAATACCTAATTTTTTACAAGTTTAAACTAAATATAACGATGTTATAGTGTTATGTCTTTATAATTTTAAAAAAAAAGGAAATGGGTACTATCAACTTTTAAAGTATACTATTATTTATTATATATTTTACACACAATGACATTTTCAAATTAAATGTTTTCAGATTTAAATTTTTTTAATAACAATAATATCATAAAATATAATTGGCAGTTGAGCTAACAGACCGTCTTCACCCAGAATCGTTTTTCGTTTACAATGATTTTATATCAGTGATGAATTTAATGTTAACACATCCATAACAGTGACCCACTGGACACTTAATTGTACAGCAGAGGGGAACCCACTTTTTATTTTTCAAAACTCCTTTTTTATATATAGAATATAAACAAATTATATTCTATATTCTATATTACAGATATTACTGTTTTTTATTTTAAATTTGTATATATTATAGGTACATTAAAAATGAATATTCATTCAAAAAAAAAAAAAATAAAAATATATTTATTTGTAATGCTTGTCTAGATCTTTCTTGGTTTTATAATGCAAAATAAATAAATAAATAAATATATGTGTGTGTGTGTGTGTGGGGGGGGGGGTATATGTATATGTTTCTATTTAATTAAATTAAATATTTTTAGTTAATATTCTTGATTTTTAGTAAAGTAATAAAATGCGTTTTGTTCCCAATTTTGGTTAGTTGTTTCAGTTAGTATGTGATTTTTCACTTTTGAGTGAACTGTCCATAATGGTGGGAGTGCTCCAAAAGTTTTATTTGGACCTACATAAAAATACAAATTGGAAAGTTATCTAGTCAGTAGTTAGAAGAACACATTATTTTGTCTGTGTGGGTTAACAGTATTATTATGGACAATAAAAAACTATCAACAAATTAGTGGTATAAATACCATACTTTAAAAAAAAAAATCTTCATATCTTATATTGTGATTATTCAAAAAATAATAATCTTAAGTATCTACTAACTGTGTGTATATTATATTATTCACACTAGTAATGTATGTGATACCTTCTTCATCATCAGTTTTTGCTTAAAAAACTATTTTTGTTATGTTATTTGGAATTTCCTTTTTAAAAGTTTATATTTTATTCTTCGATATACATATAGCATCAATGCCAAAATACCTGTGCTCAGGTAAAACTATTTTCGTACATATTTTTACTTTTAACTCCCTATAGTACCAACAAGATTTACTTTCTTACTAGAAAAGATGCTGATGTAAAAAATCAAAGCTTTTTTAAAAAAACAATGAGAGGCAAAACATTTTTAAACAACATTATCATTGTAAAGTCAATACATTCTTTGCTCCATCAACAATTTAAATTGTATAATTAAAAATGTCTATAAATAGCTCAAAAAGAGTCCAAATATTTTTGAAATGTTATTAGATATGTATAGAAAATGATAAAATAAATATTTAGTGGAATTCCAAATATCTACAATTATTTGTTTTTAATTACAACGAAATAAGATAATCGTTCGATGAGAAATCGTATCCAATATCATGAAAATATAAACTTCAAATACTCATAAAAGACAAATACGACTTTCCGGTAATTTATTTTCTTTTTGTAAAAAGTGAAAAACGTATAAGGAATATTGTATTATATTTGCAAGTCTTAATTATAAAAAGAAATTTTTTTTTATGAATTTCTAACTCAAAATAACTCGCATAATCTTATGATTTTGACGAATTTTTTGAAATTCTAACTTCAGGAGCTTAAAAAAAATATTATGAATTTACGCTTAACTTTTTGTTTTAATTACAATAATAATTAATTATGAAGAACCTTATATTTGAAATTTTAACTTGACACCAGACTACTAACTAAATTAATTTTCTTATTAGAAAAGATGATGAAGTAGAAAATCGAAGTAATTTTACTGTCTCGAAAAGTGATGACAGACACACAAAAAACAACTTAGAACACTACTTGATATTTTTCTCTACAAAGAAAATCTATGAATCATTAATATGTTTTTAGGGAATAACGAGTACAAGCATTAGAATTAATATTGTCGAACATCAGTGATAGATCTAATTTAATATAAATAATAATAAATAACCATAGAACGAAGTGTTACAAAAATCTGTCAGAAAAAAAAGTTGTACCAAGCTTAAAAACATATATGTTAAAATGACATATATTACGTTAAAAAAATACACATCATTGTAAAATCAATACATTTATCGCTTCGCTCAGAGTCTAAGATACTAATACTTTTTAAATTTATCAGGTTTTATTTTTTTTTTTATTTTATCTAAAACTTAAAAACAATTACTTGTTGTTGGATTTTTCTTATTTACCTATTTGATGTAGGTAATAGTAAAAAAAATATTTTTTCAAATTTTATATTAACCTTAACTTCCAACCTATTTAAGTAATTTTATCGAATTAATTTGTATATTATTTTATTAAAATCTAGTTAAACGCTAGTAGACCGTAATAATATTACATTGCACATAATATTATAATTGAAAAATGTCATTCAAAATATTAAATCCTAAATGCATAATATTTTATTTGTGAATCATCAAAATATGTAGGACGAAAATTGATTCATAGAACAATAACAATAAGAGTATAAGACCCTTCGTCGAATATGCTGCGGTGAATCAACAATTGATGAATACTCTGTAGTTTGCAAACATCAAGCATTCGAGGTCCCGGGCAGTTTATCACCCCATTTGGGTCATTCACCCTTAACAAATAATATGTTTAACTGAGTGGTGTGGTGCGGGGAAGGGTTGTGTCGAGGTTTCATCAATATTTTGGCGGCGGCTGACGTCGAGCTACACTGTTTCTGGGCCCGCACATGCGCTTTTTACTCCTGATCGGTGGCGACAACGGCGATGGTCCTACAGGCTCCAACACACCGTATTCTGTTAGTCGAGGTGAGTTACATTCGTCGTCTCTGTCCAAACTGCTGAAGTCTGTCTCGGACACATACATAGTTTCGTGGTTGTTTGGGTAAGTCACGTTGTCGAACACATTACAACGTTTGTTGGATCCATTATCAGTAAAATACCAACGATACGATTAATTTATTTAAAACATTATTATTATTGTTATTATTTAAATTAAAAATTAGATAAAGAATATAATCTGCAATATTATACATATTTTTTTTTTTTTTGTGGTGCTATACTAATGGTGATATAACATATTTACTCACTGCTGTGCTTAGAATTCGCATATTTCATATAGTCCTTTACATATTTGTATTAGGTTTATTTTCAATTACTTTCAATTACACAGTGTATACAGAGCGTTGTAGTGTTTTCAGAACTTACAATGGAGCGAAATGAAAAAAATAATTAGTGGTGCATTTACAGGGGGGGGGGGATAATAAATAACACCGCGGAGCCTTTTTATAGTGGTGCGATGAATATGTTGGTTTTACAGCATGTTATTGAAAAAAAATTGTTTGTGTTTCTTATCACCTTTTGGAGTAGTAAAAATACTTGAATCTTAAATTTTGAATGTAGTTTCTGTTTAAAAAAATGGATTTAGATATAGATCTTTAAGGGTCAAATTTTCTTAATAATCAGAAATAAAATATTATAAAAAATGGAAATATGAAAAAACAAAATGAAAATGTGCAAATTATTTTATAAATAAAAATTCATAAAACTATTAATTGTAATTTAAATTAAATAACAATTTGTTTTTTCTTATATGAAAATGTTTTAATAATAATACCCTTTAAAAATGAGCAAAAATGTGTTATTGTACTGTAAACAATAAACAATATATAGTATGAATAAGCAAACAAATTAACGTCATATTTTAAGTAAAATTATGATTCATATTAATAAACTTTTCATCAAAGTAAGATAAACAAATAAAAGTTTTCGCCTACCCCCTCTCCCTTCCACAACATCCACGGGAGAAATACACTAATGTAAGTTCGGGCGAACACCAATGCAGTGTGAAATGGGTAGTCAGGTTATTATTGTAGTGGCTCGTAGCAGTTTTTTTTACTGCATTGGTGTACGCATGCCCTAAGGAGTTTGTGCAAATATTTTTTTTTACGAGAGGCAAACTTAGAAATTTACTAACTGGCACCTACCCACCATCATTAATCATATATATATATATATATATATATATATATAAAATCATTAATCATTAATCAAATATAAATATTATACTAAAATATTATGTTTGGTAATATTCTATAATCCGCATTCAACTAGGTACATTTTTCAATATTTTTAATCTCAAACTTTGTAATATCGTTCAAAAAAAAAAATTTTAAGCTTTTTTTTACAACTTATTTTAAACTATTATTTAAAATAAATAAAAAAATCGGAATTCAATGCGGTCTGTAGGAAGTCTTCTTTTCGGATAAAAAAATAGTTATCAAAATTCAACAATTTAAGGGCTGAAAGTTTTTTCTTGTGAAGTCATTTTTATTAATATAATACACCTATCAACTCCTCTAAATAGGTATCGGTTAGTAGGTTAATGGAAAAATATTATATAATTAAGCTGGCAACTAAAATATAAAATTGTAATTTTATAGAATTGTTAAAATTTTGAAAAATTGGCACTGGGCCACTAAATAGTATTAATAATAAAAAATATTGTGTTGCATTATAACAAAATAATTTAGCGTTGAACGTTAGATATTAATAAGTTTAAAACTAAAATGTACCTACCAAGTATATATTAAAAACCTAAAGAACTTCTTACAAATGGTGCAAAACTCGTAAAATATGATTAAAACATACTTATTATGTACTTCAATTAGAAGAGATGGCTTAAGAGACTTAGTCCCCCTAAATATCGACTAAGGTCAAATCCTCTCAGTTCAAAAGCTAGAAATTATTACTAATTGTTTTCTTCTGTGGTACTAAGCATTTTATGAAAGAAGGCTTTGAATCCCCTGCCAAAAAAATTAGGCTATTTGCGCCCATGTGCATCCTTCAAATTACGCATTCTTATGCTAGTTAAACAATTATAATTATATTTATACAATATATATAGTTACATATCTTCCTGTTGTTAAAGAAAATTCTAAATAATCGAATTCATTTCATCGTATTTTGTCAGAGACAATAAATTAATGGATATTAAGAATTCCTTTATTATCTATACATTTTATTAATAAATAATAATAATTTAATATGCAAAACAATGTTATAGACTAAAATGGAATGTGGTTAAGGTCTATAAATATTCGTAGGAAAAATAAAATCACAATAAGAAAAATTTTCAAAACTTCAAATATGTTCTAATATACAAATTAATATTTTTTT
Organism: Pentalonia nigronervosa; assembly: GCA_014851325.1. NCBI lineage: Eukaryota > Metazoa > Arthropoda > Insecta > Hemiptera > Aphididae > Pentalonia > Pentalonia nigronervosa. The sequence continues at coordinate 13,285 of JACXSJ010003807.1, read as the reverse complement.
ACAAATTCTGAGAACAAAAAGTAGTCTATTATTTTTTGACCCCTTTAGATCTTCTTAAAGCAAATAAATAAGTAACTGGAAAAAACGAAAAATCAAGAAATTTGTTCTTTAAACTTAATATAATAGATGTATAATATATTATATTTCCTAGCTTATATAAAAATAATAAAGCCATGAAAAGATTTATCCCTCAAATCTTGCCTCCTTCACCTGCTGAGAACTTTTCTACAAAACGTAGCAATATCGTTATTATACAGTATATCGTATAATATAACCAATAAAGGTATATAGGCATGATTTATATAATATAATATTTTTACATTTGTATTATGGAGATGTCAAACAAACTGTTGTTAATAAATAATGATTATGACAATGCGTGCACGGTGCATCTAACCTAACCTTAAACTAAGTGTAGTAAGTATTTTGCATAGTAGGTTGTTTTTGTAAAAACAATTCGTATTATGTTGACTTTATGTAATGTATTTAATTTTATGAACATCCATTGACATTAAATTCATTAATATTATAATAATGGATTATAAATTCTTAAATATAATATTTTTCATAAAAATAAAATGCAAATTTGACTATCTAAAATATTTTAAAACCATGTTATTATACACATATATGTATAACTATAAGCCAAATCTTTTGAAAGAAAACATAATACGCCCAATATGGCGTACACAATATGTGTTTGTGTTATTGTCTTTTTCTGAAAATGCATCTAATAATATAATACATTCACTGTAGTTCCTATTACATAAATATATTGTTTTCAGATTTTTTAATTATGCCTGATCAAAAAGAATCTATTTATCAACAAAAAACAAGGAATTCTACTCTTCAAATTGATAATGAAGAGTCTACCAAAAGTAAGACCTATAATGTATACCTATTTTAATTAGTTTTTATTGGTATTTATATTAATTAAAAGATGAAATGTCTGATAAAGTTGATGGTGAACAGAAAGGAAAACATGAAGACAATATTAGTATTGAAAGTAAATCTAAGCAAGATAGCGGAACTGACAATAAAGAGTCTGGTAAAAGTAAGAATACTTCATCTAAATATGTTTTTATTAATATTAATGACGATAGATAAAGTGTTAGATAGAGTTGATACTGAACAAAAACCTGAAGACAAATTTTTTACCAACAATGAACCTAATCAAGATGATACAACTGATAATAAAGAGTCTGGAAAAAGTAAGAATACATAATTTAAATATGTCATAAATTATTTTATAGGTAAAATGTTGAATATAGTTGAAAATACTGAACAAAAATTCAAAAACAAATCTTCTTCTGACAAAACATCTATGAAAGAAGATGTAACAGACAATAAAGAATCTGAAAAAAGTAAGAATACATAATTTAAATTTGTTATAAATGATTTTATAAGTAAAATTTTAAATATAGTTGATGATACTGAACAACTCGAAGACAAAGTTTCTTCTGACATAACATTTAAGAAAGATGGAATAGATAATAAAGAATCTGGCAAAAGTAAGAATACCTACACAAACTTTAGTTTTTAGGAATATTAAAATAATAGTTATAACAATGACCATTTCTAGATCAAATTAACTGTTTATTTTCCCTTAAAATTAATGGAATTTATGTTCTTTTCACGGGTAATCCTATTGTTAATTTAAGTAACTTTAGTTCTAATTTACATATAAATACAATTACAGTAAAGTACTAAAAATATTGGTTTTTATCAAAAGGGCGGAAGCTGAATTTCTTTCTTCAATTTTTTTAATATTGTTCACTAATTCGTTTTATTCTAAAATATATCTCAACTGTTAAGGATCCACGCACTTCGAAAATTCTTAGATTGGAACTTACGATAACTCTAGACTTTCTAACTCTTAGTCTCTATTTCCTGATTAATTGCACGAAGCAAAGAAATATGTGTTTCTTAAGTAACTTAGTCAGTGATTTTTATTACCTGGTCTTACTCTTTGAAATAAATATTCATGTTTCTTTACACTCAACTTGTTATATTATCCTTTCCTACATCCCTAAGTTTGTATTAATTAGGCTCGTAACATTTCCCTTACCATAATGATTATTACTTGCCAATAAGGTCTCTTTGTACTTTATATTATTATTGTTCTTAGTAATTTATTTATTAGTACTAAACAAATAATTTATATAAATTTATACTATGTCTGTTATCACTTTTTGTTTATTTCGTGATTTATTAAAATGTAAGTAAATAATTGAATGTTAAAATGTTTGATTTAGTTGACGATGAACTGAAATCCGAAGACAAAGTATGCATCGATAATAATTCTAGGATAGAGGATGGACCACCACTTGCTATTAAATTTAAAAACGAAGAATCTGGTAAGAGTAAATTCTTACTTAACCTTTTTAATTTGTTTTATTTATAATATTAATGAATATAATATTTAATTTAGGTAGTGCCAAATATTCAATTGAAAATGAAATATGGATTGACAATGAAGAATCTGGCGGAAGTAAGAATACCTTGCCAAATTTTTTTTATTGATATTATTGATTTATAAAATATTTATTTTAGGTAGTGCTAAACTTTCACTTGAAGACGAAACGTTTATTGATAATGAAGAATGTTTCGAAAGTTAGAATACCTTGCCACATTTTTTTTTATTGATATTATTAATAAATACAATTTTTGATTTAGGAAACAATACAATTAAACTTGAAGACGAAAAGATTATTAACAATAAATCTGATTCAGAAGACGGTCTACCACCAACAACTATTTCTGAGAATCATACCGATGAAATGTGGTTGTGTGACTTAACAACATTGGAGAAGGCTGTACACAATAGAAAGCGCTACCAAAATCAAAACGATGTTTTGGACGAAAGTGAACTATATTCTTTGAAGAAAATCAAAATTGAAGATACTAGTGATGATCAGTTCCACGCGATGTGGAAATGCCTTCAACAAGACTTTTCAAATTTCAACGAATGGATAAACATATTATATATAGTGGATACCCACAATATTGAAGTCAACGCAAGAATGGCTTACTCTAAATTTTTAGAACTGTATCCCCTTTGTTACGGTTATTGGAAGAAATATGCGAGTTTTGAAAAAAGAAACAATAATATACACGAGTTTGAAAAAGTGTTAGAAAATGGTTTATGTGCCGTACCTATAAGTGTTGATTTGTGGATTTATTACATGACATATCTGGTAACGGAACGTGCTAATGAAGAGTACCATATTCGTAATGAGTTTGAAAGAAGTTTGAAAATGTGTGGACTTGATTATCGTTCTGATCAATTATGGCATAATTACATATCATGGGAAGTGGAGAAAAATGAAATACTTAATGCAGCTAATATTTATTATCGTCTTATTCGTATACCAACTATAAACTATTTAAAAAATTTTTTCAAATTTCAAGAGTTTATATTCAAAAAATTACCTGAAAAATATTTAGGTCTTGCAGAATTTCTCAAAAGACGAAGTATGATAATAAAATCATTTGGAACAAGCTACAATAGAGAGTCGATGACTGATGATTCTATACCACCAGGTGAAGATTTTCTGGAGAGAGCTGAAATTACTGAAGACAATATAATGTCCATATTGAGGGTTGAAGTTATTGAATCATGGTACTATTTGCACAAGCAAACTGCCAAAGAATTTGGAAGTCGGAGGGGATTTGAGGAAAATATACGAAGAACTCACTTCCATGTAAATGAATTGGAGACTGCTCAGATAAAAAATTGGGAAAATTATATTAAGTTTGAGAAAAGAGGTGGAAATCATGAACGTATAATTTTTCTCTATGAAAGGTGTTTGATAGCATGCGCTTCAAACGAAATATTTTGGTTAAATTATTTGGAATATTTGTCTTTTGTAAATTTTGACGTTACTATTTTATTACGCAGTGTATTTAAAAGAGCATTATTCTACCATCCAAACTCATTCCAATTGAATTTAAAATATTTTGATTTTTCTGATTCCGAAGGTTGGATAGAAACAGCCGTTGAAACGATAACAAAATTAGAGAACATTCAACCAAATTCAAAAGAAGTTGTTATTAGAGTAATTGATTTAGCTAGAAGAAAACAAGATGATACCATAGGTATTTTATATAAGGATCATTTAAATTGTTCTCAATCAAAGTCTTTCGCCAGTTACATTGCGGTGAAATATGCACGTTTCGTTTGGAAACACGATCGTCAATTAAACCTCGCGTTTGACATTTTAAATAATACTATAAGAAGTAACAACATCAGAGTGAACGATAACCTTGAGATTTATCTAACATTGGTCGAACTGAAAATGGAATTAAGTACAAAAGATCATATATCGGTAGTAACATTAATTGATGATATAATATTTCAGTGTGATTCATATAAAGAGAAACTTGTATTTTCAAAAAAAAAATTAGAATATGCTGAAGATTATATTCAAGATTATGAAGTATTACGTTTGGCAAAAACTGAATACAAGCAATTAAAACATGCATGCATTAGAGAGAAGAGACAGTTATTGAATAATACAATGTCGAAATTATGATAAAATCAGCTACTTCTATACCTATATATCAAAAGTATTTACTAAGCACTTATTTATACTCCTGGCAAGTAAAATGATTTACAAATAAACATACTTAATAATTATAATGTATTTAAAAAAGATTCTTAATGGTTTTCTTGGAATTCTCTTATAATTTACTAGTTATTATATACAATATACGTACATGTATTTTACCTGTGTTTAATAGGCATTTGGAGTTTTGATCATTAATTATATGACTATATTATACAATATACATTATACTAAGTGTGTTAATACATAATAAATCTAATTAATTATTTAATAAAACAATTTTTTTTAACTTTATTCAAAAATTATACAATAGTTTCGTTAAAGGATATTATAGGAATATTATTTATAAAATATTAATTATTTTCGAAATTCCACAAAACACAATGTTTTTTTAAATTATCTACAATCTTTTCACATTTAAAGCTCATTATCATATAATATAATATACAAATTTATTCTAAACTGTGAAAAAATTGTATAAAATTACAAAAAAAATTTGGTTTTATGAAATTTCAAAAATAATTAATTTTTGATAAATAATAATTTTTAACAAAATTACCTAGATGTTTAAATTTAGAGCACATAAGAAAAAATTCAAATTACATAATCATTAAATGACTACGATATTATAGCTTAAAAATATGTAAATAAAACTTAAATATTTATGATTGGTTACGCAATTATATTCCTTTAAATTTTTTAGACATTAATTTTGTACAAAATAATTTATGATTACATTTATATAAATATAAATAGTTAAAAAACATGAAACTGTTTGTTTGCATTAAAACACAGAAGAATAAAATAAAGCATTTTGAGTTTGCAAAACAATTTGGGTAAAGAGAAAATATTTACCGTTAAATATATTTTAAACAATTATTGGTTGAAAACGAAAAAGTTACAGTTATTATTGTCACACTAAAGGCACTGTGCTTAGAGCTTACGATAGTGTTAATCCAGACCTGATAATATACCTGTATAAATCTTTTTTTAGTTTATATGTATAATGTATTACCCTTTTTGGCATCTATACTTAAATACTTTGTTCTAAATATCGTACCTATACAGTTTTATATCATTATCCACAAAAATACTACTAAAATGATATAGTTTAAGAAAACATTTATGTAAATTTGTAATTTATATTTTAATATTTTAAATACAATTTATAATATTATTTAATAAAATAGTTATTTCTTCTGCATCAGTTTTTTTATTTTAACTACTGATTATTTTCATATTTGTAATAATATTGTAATAGTATGCAATACATTCATACATTTTAGTTCATTTGTTCATATTTATATTAAAATATAATTATTTGCTGCATACACTGACAATGGCTCACATTTTTTTATTTATATATGATATTTGTTAAAATCTCAATAAAGGGGAAAAATATATTTATAATATTTATTTAAATCTGTCAAATATTCTAAACAAAACATAAACAAGAGTGTTTCAAGCTATATAGGAAGTTATTAATAATTATTTTTATTAGGTAATCTGGGACTTGAGCCCCCTCCCCTTCCCCGAATAAATTTATCAAGCTTCGCCTATATGTTTATACCACGAAAAATTATTTCTTGTTGCAGTTGTCAACCACATAAGATTATAGTTTTAATTATCGGTATTAATCTTTCACTTTTTATACTTTTTGTGCAGTACGCATTAAGTCTAATTTGTGTGCTATATTTTTATGGTTTTTCAAATGGATAACTATTAAATAATCACATTTTAAAATGTTGGTCTTATGATTGAGTTTGCTAAATTGAAAGTTAGGTTAGCTTTCTTTTGTAGTTGTAGATGTTGGAAATACATCATCAAAGCATCCTAGGAGAAGCTAAAAATTTAAATTTTAATTCATCAAACAAATTTTTATCCAAGCAGTAATTAATATCATTTTTTACAGCCTAAATTGAATGAATGACCGTTTGAATTTAACACATAAATTATTTTACGTTTTCGATTCAAATTCTAACGTATGCACATTGTCTGATTACATGAAAAATCCATGTATTTTTCTGTTTGGACAGCGGGGACATTATCACTCTAAATTAAAGAAAATAATATTTTTTAAGCGGTCTATAATAAAGTAATTATTGATAAACATAATAAATTTGTAATATAATTATTTTATATACCTAATAAAATAATCAGTAAATATTTAATATACCTTTTGAAATTTTGTAAAATAATTTTGTATTTGATTTCTTTTACTCATTTTTAAAAACTTTACGTTGACAAAATTAGCAATGAAAATAACGTTAGAAAATAGTTCTGTAATCATAGCCGTCCAGAATCAAATAAGAGGAAGGGCAAAATGGGAGAGGTTATGTGCCAATTAAAAAAAAATGTTCTCGCTTTCTCCGATTACTCTTTATTAGTTATATCCCATAATATAACTAGTAGACATAAATTATAAAAAATTACAAAGTATAATATATATATTGTAATGTTCTTCTTTTAACACTCCCATATTTTGTTCTATGTTGTTTTAATACTATAATTATTACTTATTACGTCTTGATGTGTTAAAATTTAATTCAATGAATACAAAAAAAAAGTTGTATAAGAATAACGATTCTGAGTGAAGACGGTCTATCAGCCTATAATAAGTACATTTTATGATATTATTGCTATTAAAGTTATTTATTGCCGAAAACATTGCATTTAAAAATGTCATTGTGTGTATAAAATATAATAATATACTTTAAAAGTTTTAAGTACCCAAAAATAATATTTTTAAATTAAGATAAAATAACTAAAATTATTATTTGTTCAAATATCTAATTTCGTCCAAATTTTAAATTAAAGTTTTTTAAATACTGGGCTTACATATTTTTTAGATTTTTTGAAAACAGTATGAACTACTTATTTCGCAGTTTTGACGATGTTCGTAAAAATATATTATTTACAGAAAATGCTAATATAAACATTTAGTGAAAATGTCAGGCATTTATGGTTATTCATTTTTGAGTTACGCCAAACAATTTTAATCGATTTTGTCAAAAACTAATTTGCGTAAAAATTCGCGTTTTTCCTTATTTTTTTTTTTTTTTTTTAATGCTTTTGAAAAGTACATCTAATTGTCAATTTTAACCTTTCAAAAGTTTCAACTATATCCAATTTTCTATCAAAAACTACTCCCAAAGTTGAAAATCAGAGCATTATTTCAACTACTTATTGTATTTACTTGACGCGTTTGTATCTATAAGTTCAGATTATCAGAGAGTTGAGACACTCGTCTATTATTCTCTTTTTTACATTATTGTGCCTAAACTAACCTTACCTATTAATCTTAATCTTTATTACGATGTTGGAATAAAATAAAATGATAAATTTTTTCTTTATTTTTGTTTCAAATTACTGCTGTAACAAAATTATGAAATTAATTTTTAGTACAGTATAGTCCAATGATCTTCAACTTTTTTGACTGACGATCCATCATTATTTTTAAAAAATATTCATGACCCATATCAGAAAAAAAAATAAAGACAAAATAGCTAATTATACCATTTTAATGTACTGTTTAAGCATAATTATAATTAAATAAATACAAATTTTGATTTATGTAGGAAGTATTTTATTTGTATTATTGATAATATATAAGTGATAAAAAAACTTTTTTTTTATAAGGAAAGCCTGTTGCGATCCATTTTTAATGCTTACGCGATCCGCCAGTTGAAAATCATTGGTATAGTCAATAAACAATGTTCACAATTTTCATTGAGTCCGACTAGGTCCTGTGACTCCTGTACCTTTAATATAATAAAATATATGCATCAACATTTTTCGAGTTGCGCCACGGTTCCTAAGTAGTTCAGTCGATCTTGCTGTTTTCTAATTAAATACTATGCAAACTTATCGTAGGGTGGTGCCAGGTACATTAATTGTTTAATTATGAATATCGGAAACGAAACAATGTCATAATCCAAAATAGAGGACTAGAAATCTTTTAAACCCTTAAATAAACTATTATAATAAATAATAAAAATTATATATATTAAACATTTTAATAGATGGTGGAATATTACTAATTTTAATGCAACCATAATTAAAATATTGTATTCTAAAATTTAGAATAATTAATGTAAAAAATTTCACTTACTGTCATATATTGTAACATGTTGGCTGTGCATTTAAATTTCGTAACTTTGATACATGTAATTGCCAACTCTAACCTTGTAAAGAATACTTTAATTTTATATTCAGAATACATAAAAACATATATTCAAAAATCAAAATACTTTTTAAATTTTTTTTTCTGCCAATTTTTGTTAGTCTTGGAATGGTTGGAAATTAACATTTAATCATAAGTACATATTAATTAATAATACATCAACATAATAAATTTACAAATGATAATTGTGTTTATAATGACTATTTAATGTTTAATGATCAAATACATTTTTATTACATTTTAATAGCATTACTTTCTAAACATTTTCATCACTCATCGATTCATAATGTGCCCGACTTTCAATAGAAACATAAATTGTTTTGTCACAAATTTAAAACTATTTTTCGAGTAAAGTATTTTATATAATGAATAAAAACATTATTTAGAATACTTTTTTCAAAAGTATTTAAAATAGTGTTTGAATACATTTATTCAAACACTTTACAAGACTGTCCAACTCAAACTTCAAGTTATAATGTACAAATTGCTTCCGATAAAGTTGCAGAATTAATCGCTCAAAAAACACAGTAGTTGGATGATTAATTTTATCTACTTGGCACATACTATGAAATCGTTAAATCAATTTTCGGTGGGCGATGAAGTAGAGATGAGTAGTTAATAATTCAATAAAGTACAGCCTACACGGTGGGCATAATATTATTGTTATATTTATAATAATACGACAGCAGGCTAATGCACGCCACATGTCATCAAGTCCTCGTCGAGGAGGTTCACTCAGCAAGATCGGTGCTGTGCATACCGCATCGTCATTCGTCGTGAACCTTAATAATTACCAATTAAACACGAAATAAGTAGGTAACAACGGTACACTGGTACATAATAATTAATGCCCAATCGTTAAATATAATATAATTCTAAACCTTGGTACCATAGTAGGGTCTACTTAATGTAGGTACATACGAACACGGATGGTCCATGCCGTGGAACAACAGTTTAATAATATATTTTACATTTATACTATAAAGCCGAGTTGTTAGTATACACAGTGCCGCGTAGAGTTTAATATTCAACTTGTAGGTAACGTGTTACAACATTTGATTACCCATATACAGAGCACGACGTGACTATTACGCTGTCGCCGTTTTCCATCTAATCCGTGTAGTTAACACGTTACCATAAAGGCTGGACAAATTAACTACTTTTTTTAAGTCGTTAAGTTAATATAGAAAAATGTAAGTTAAGTTTAAGTTATTTTTATATTTTAGATTCTAAGCAAAGCAAGGAATGTATTGATTTTACAACGATGTGTGTGTTTTTTTTTCTACTTGTATACACGAAAGGTCTGTACTGGCTAAGGAGCGTAGGAAAAAATAAATTTATAGGGCGCCAACTATATTTTTATAAATCCACTTCAAAAGAAAAGATGGGTGTCTATTCATGATTGTTTTATTTACAAACTTGAAATTACCATCTGAAGATGTTAAACACAGATCATGATTTATTCTGCGATTTTTAACAAAATATTAATCGAAATAATATGCTTCATAGTAAAATGACTAAGAAAATAAATTGTGCACTTACTTTTAAAATTGATTTCGATTTGACTTGAATCTTCATATGTACTCTGTAAATCAACTTTATAAATTAAAGGCCGAGATGTAGTAAAAAAAAATAAGTTCTTCTTTTAGCTTTGGCTGATCAATAGAGCGTACAGTTCAAACATTTTAAATAACGCATTATATGATAAACCATTTTTTCTTATATCATCGAATAGATCCGTTTCGTTTGAAGGTAATTAGACAACGATGTTGTTATTTTAAATGTCGGTAGAAACATCATTGCGACTAAAATAATTTCATAAGACCAAAACTTTTTCATTAAATTAAGACTGCCGTTTCTTATTTTTGAATTAAATTGGTTATAAATTGATATTTCTTATAGAGCTACTAATAGTTGAATTCAAATAAACAAATTTCGACTTATTTTCTGGACTTAAATCACCTATAATCCTAAAATCAATCCTACTAAATATTTTAACAATTGCATCATTTCTGCTTCTCTATCTAGTTACTACACTAGTAGCTAGTTTCAACAATGGATTTTCTTTATGATACACAACCAATCTTTTACGAGATTCATTAAAAAATACGTATACTTCTTGAATAAGATTAAAAAATTACATTCAAGGAGTCAAACATTGAGTTGTATTAGAAAGAACTAAATTTAACACATGCGCGTAACACCGTGTATGAACATGACTCGCGATTACTTCAGACGATTTAACGGTTATGCCGTTGTATTGATCCAATTCATAAGGGGTTCTAAATTAAACTTTTGATGATTGTTTTTAATATATAATAATATAGTACAACTTTGTATGCACTTAATACATACGTTATACTTAGTATAATATACTATGTGTACATACTACATAAATATACCAACTAAAGGTTGACGTATCGTTTAAAATTGTATTGTCATTCTATTGTAGTAAAAATAAATATAATATTAGCTTGTGTCATGTAATATAGCTTATTAAATTGTTACACATTGTCTTTTAGTGTGTGTTCTAAAGAAACATTTCAATATAAAATCTTGAAATTGTATTTCACAATTCGATTGGCACAAATTAACATAACATCAAAACTCAATTTTCAAAAAATTTAATTATTATAATTTAGTGAATTCATGGACCAAAAGTAAACAAATACATGCAAATAATTTAATTATATTGTTGGATTTTATTATTGATTTAAGTATTAAAGTATATAAGTACTTACAGCAATTTATTTTAATACATATATTCATTTAAAACTGTAAGACCTTTATTAAATTACTGTCATTTGTTTGCTTTAAAAATGGTATAATTATTAATTTTATGTAAAAAAATTAATTAAACTAATTTTTAACTAAGTTAAGTTATTTATATTTTCTAGTTAACTTGTAACTTTTAAAATCTTGAAAAAAAGAAAATTAACTTTTTACTTTAAACTTAATTTACATTTTACTGTCTCAACTTAACTTAACGAGTTAAAAAAAATAATTAACTTGTTCAGCCTTGCGATGAAACTAATAAAAACTTGATTTAGATCTAATTTAACACAGGAAAATTGAGTTTCTGCTTTTAATGTCTATAGAAAAAGAGCTGTTGAATGAAATAGTAAGTGCCTGAAGTAGTAAAATATTTAAAAGAGTCTTCCACTAAAATGCATAAACAAAATAAAATGTATATTAGATATTTCATTCATTCATCAGTAATAATTTGTCACTTATTACAAACTATTAATGTGAAACTAAGCAATTCACTATTTCGTGATAATAATATATTTGATGAATTTGTGTGCTAAAATAAAATTGTATTCGATTTTAAAAAAAAGATTACAATTTAGGAATCCTTAAAAATGTAAATAATGGCTGTAAAATTAGCTATAATCGAGCATAGCGAGTTAAGAAATTACCATGGTTCAACGACAAATTATCTAATTTATAAGCTGCTTCACTTTTGTCACCTCTAAATGATAATCCCTGCTTACCAATTACTTTTATGACTTCAATAATCTGTAGTAACACACATCGTCTTTCATTTACTTCATTTTTTTTTTCTATTATTCACCACACAATAAATGTTGAACCGTCTTTTCCCTTCGTGTTCTTTAATTCGCTGACTTGTATGTTTCCAGTCATTAAATCCGGAACAAAACGTTGAACTTTCATTGCTATAAACTAAGCATATACTACAAAAGAGCATCTGATTGATTTCATCGTATTATGTCAACCATTTACGATTAAATTGACAATCTCCTTGATCACTGAGAAATATTATTTTAATTAAATGGTAAAGGAATTAGTGAAGAACTGGTCGATTGAAATAGATGAAAAATGAAAAAGTTTACTATATCAATACTTTTCGCCTTATAAAAATAGTTTATAACTTCATCGATTTTTTTCATTAATGTATGTTTTCACAATTTCTCCTGTTACATCTTGTCTTATTTCTATTGTTTCTACCAAAACTTCTCTTTTAAATTGTCATTAATTGTCGACTCTTAATTTTGGTATTTAAGAAACTCTTCATTTAATTAGACTTGCGAAAATGATTAAGATTGCTGCGGTTGTACAACTACATAGGTATTAGATTGATATGGACCTCACAGAGGACGAGGAGTCGTGAATGGACGAAAAGGAGCTTTGAAGTCGCGGTGTTGAAATAATTGTAAAAACTGTTTAATATTCTGACGATTAATTTATTATAATTTTAGAAAAATGACTGGCGTGAAGGTGCTTTCGGCAGTCTGGCTGAATCACGTCTAAAATGATGCTGCTTCGGGCTCCCTTATGTATGGGCTACTCTTCCTATCGGTACCTACGTCACCTTAGTGAGATAATGCTGACCTTATTTGGTCTGTCGTGTTTGATTGAAAGGAAATGCCGACTGCCCATGCTTTGTCGTCGAGCGGTGATAACTCGACGGACGCGGCTGGTTCACACGTTAACTGCATTCCTAGTATTTTTAGTAATATAATATAATATCACAAAATTGATATTATATTATTCTATGTCGGAAATGCCGACT